>JBAMIH010000143.1:0-67000 GCA_038501795.1 Pseudopleuronectes americanus
ATTTTTCAGTCACATGTAATCTCCTGTCTAGTGTTTGACTGTTTAACAAAGCTAGAAACCTTCACCAACTGAAGCTAAACTAGTCACTTTTTTTATAGATCAGAAGTTTTCCCTCTTCTTTTCCTACTGAATATTTCTGTTTTATTCATTATTCAGTGGGTTTTGCTACTTTACCAGCTTTAGAAACCATGCACAACTTTTAAAATGTCCTCGACACAAACATATAACTTTTCTTTTTGTCTCTTTTGTCAATTTCACGACTGTCGTGTGTTAGAGACCCTCGTCAACACCTCCACTCGCTCTCTGGGAACTCCCTGGATATTTTCCTGCTGTATTCTCACATGGGCTCACTGGGACATTTTCCATTCTCACCTGCAGCCCCTCCTGTGAATTCCAGGTGAATATCTCATGTCCGAAAGCAGCAATATCCAGAAAAACAGCAATTCACAGTCACTTTCACTCAACTACAGTCAATTTAAAGTTTCCAATTAAGCTGAACTGAAGAAGATTATTGGATAAAAGGTGAAACATCTCAAAGAAACAACTCCTTACAACTCCTGAAGATAACGGGACCTGGATGAGAATCTCCACAATTATCTTTAAGACAGAGGTTTATAATCTATTGACTGTAGGTAAGTGACTATAGAACTATAGTCAAAACAGAAATCATATGCATTTGACATTGAATTTATTGAAGAGTGTCCCTGTAATCAGAGAGCAGGTCATTGCTCAGAAGAAACTTCTCTGTGATGAAGGAGGAAACCTTCGAATCGAATGAAAAACGAGAATCAGTTCAATATGATATCATCACATATGGTTGCTAGGTGATTATATCTGTAAAATGGTGGTTGTAGTGATGTCCATCACCATGACAACCCTGTAATGACACTCACAGCCTGTTGTGTGGACTTGTTAACTGTTTGTTCTCTGGCAAACAAGTCCTGAGATCTTGAGGCTACAGGAGCAGTTAACATCACATCTCCACACATAACAAGTGAAACATGATTTAAACGGAGCGACTCGGCCGATGCTGAAGATAGAAGCTGTTTCAGAAGTTTTTTCAGGAGCAACTATTTATTGGATTTCTGGCGGCTGCTTGTAAACGCTGCGATTCGTCTTCCTGCAGCGACGCCTTCACTCTGAGTTGTGGAGCTTCGATGGGAAGCGATCATTCCCCGACTGGCAGCGGAAAGAAGAAAAAACTGGCTTCGTATTGATTCACACGGAAAAAAATATAAAACCAGCGAGCATCAATATTTGTCCGTGACCCGCCTGAGCAGCGCCGACCTGCGAGCAGCTCAAAACGCTGATGAGGAGGAGGCCGCAGGTCCGAGGCTCTTCCATCAAACCAGTGACAAGAAAGAACTCCAATGACTTAATGATTCCTTCCAGATCAATTCCTCTGTTATGTTTACTGTTGGCTGCTAAACGCACCGATGATGCATAACAAAGTGCGTCAGATCCAGGCCGCTCGCCAGCCACGGCGCCACTTTGACTTATCGCTCTCTGACCTTCCGTGGCATTTGGAAAGGGCAGCCCGGCAGACAGATGGTGCAGCCGCGTATGCAAATGGGTAATGTTCGGTGATGCTGGGCGGAATCCGACTCTGATAACTTGCTCCGTGACACTGATACTTGAGTTATGGGGAGATTTTCATGATGTCGCACAAAAAAAACCCACACAGCTCAGTGTGTCTCTGAAGTGTGTTTGGCCCTGAAGTCAAATGATCCTACCCACTGAATCCTTCCTCCATCTTCACACCTCGCTCCTCTGACCTCGGTGTCTTCACACATCCGTCCAGTGTCCGGAGCTAATTTCAGACGCTAATTGAATAAATGCTCACAATGCCCAGCGTGACCCTGGAGCTCCTCTGACATTCTGTATGGGACCAGCAGACGTGGTGTGTGTTCAATAAACATCAGGTTCTATCAGAGTATCTGCATGCACTCCACAACCTGAGCACTGTGGAGACGAGAAGGTCGTTAAGGTTTAGAGGACATAGTGTGCACCGGTGGAAAAGTGGTGCAAAGCGGTGCAACATGTTCAAGAACCCACATTCCCCGGCTGGAAACAGGAAGACGACGCTCCGATTGATTTATTGCGTGTTGTGTCCAAAACATATGAATTTAGAGACTATGTAGGAACAGTTTGAACCACGTGTCTGCTGCTGCAACTTTACTTTCCACTATTGAATGAGCACAGATTGATTTGGACCCACACTAAATGTCATATATTTGCATTTAGATTGCTAAAATAGAGCCGTCCACAAGTCTCTAACCTGAAGACATAAAGTCACATGTCCTTTTGGCATGGACGATTAATTTCTAATGAAAGGATGTGAACAGAAAAACATTTGTCCAGGAGAAGGTGCATTCAGGTCTCTCACATCAACATGTACAAATGTAATAAGTTCTGTAGATAAATTGCTGCTCACGCTGCCTGAAGTCACAGACGACACTGGAAGTCAACATGATCCATAAAGAAAATATTTGTTCATCTCAAAATCTGAAGGGGAAAAAACTAGACGTTGATAAAGTTAGTTCCTAGGAGACAAGATTAACATATCTTTAGAATATTAATGCTAATACTTTAGGGCACATTTAAACTAAATAATACTGAACATAAAGCTGCAAAATGCTGACGTTCAATATTACGATGTTTATTCACCCCTCACATTAGTTGATAAATGTTGAAATGAATGTATGAATGTTAAAACCCATTAGAAGTGAGTTGAACAGCTTGTTTCCAACTCGATGTTCAGCTCGTCTGAACTGACCATGATCCACATCACTTACTGTTCTCTCCATGCAGGGAAACATTCATTATTAAGTTTAATAAAACACGAAGACAGAAGACGAGCGTGTAAACATCCCTGCAGCTGCTTCTCTTCTCAGTCCTCCCTCTTCCTCAGGGAGGTCAAAGGTCAGGATCTGCTGAATATTTGCTAAACAGGGACTGGAGGCGTGTCCCCGGTGCCGACACATGATCCTAATACTTATTAACATCTAATCCCAATCAAAAAAAACAAAAACCCAACAAAACAACCACCACACACAACAACAAAAACAACCAACCAAACCACAAACCAAAAAACCACCAAAAACCACACAAAAAAACCCAAATCAACAAACACACAACACAACAACAAACCATCAACACCCATCACCAACAAAAACAAAACAAACAACAACTACAAACAACCAACACACCAACAAAAATCAACAAACACACCAACACCAACACACAAACACAACCAAACACAACACACCAAAACAAACAACCCAACACACAAAAACACAAACAACACAAAAACACAAAACACACAAACACACAAACAAAACCCAAACAACAACAAAACTCACACATCAAACACAACAACAACAATCAACACAAACCAAACAAACCACAAACACACACCCACAAATCCAACACTAACACAACAACACACACCATCAAATCAAAATACACAATCAAACAAACAAATCACACATCACACACCAATCAATCACAACCAAACAAAAAAACAACATCATCAACACCACACCCACACAAAAACAACATCACACCACACACAATCAAAACCCACAACACACACACACAAACAACAACACACACCACACAAACACAATCAACAACAACAAAAAACAAATCACAAACTCAAACAACACACAAAACAACAACCAACAAACAACAAATCACCAAAAACAAACACCACACACAACACAACATCACACACAAAACACAACCAAACAAATCACAAAACACTCAACAAAACACACACAACCAAACACACAACAAACAACAAACACATCACACAATCACACACAACAAACACAAAATCAAAAACACACAAAACAAACACAACAAACACACAAAACACCAAACACACAACAACACACCACAAATCAAAAAAACCACACACCATCCACAACACAACAACACAAAACACACCACACAAACAAAACAAACAACACACAAACATCAACACCAAAAAACAAACAAAACAAGAACACACAAAAACAAAACAAACCAAAACACAAATCACACAAAACACAATCAACAACCACAAACACACAAATCCAACATCACAAACACACAACAATCAAACATCAACCAACACAACAAACATCAAACACATACATACACACCAACAACACCCACATCAAACACACAAAACACAAAAATCAAAACAAAACACAAAAAAAACAAAATCAACATCACACAACACACACACAAAATCACACAAACAACAACCAACAAACACAACACAACAACAAAACAACCAACAAAACAACACAAACCACACACAACAAACACAAAAAAACAACACACAAACAATCACAAACAAACACACAAACACAAACACAACACACATCAAACAAAACAACACACATAAACAACAACAACAACACAAAACAATCACAACAAACAACAAACAACCACAAACACAATCACAAACACACACACAAACAACAACAAACACACAACAAACAACACAATCACACAAACAAACACACAACACACAAACACAAACAACACATCACACCACAAACACAAAACACACAACACAACACAAACAACAAAATCACACACAAACACACACAATCTCAAAACAAACACACACACACACATCAAACACAAACAAAAAACACAAACAACAACAACAAACACATCAACACACATCACACAAACACACCAAACAACAACACAACAAACACACAAAACACAATCAACACAACAAAACACAAAAACAACATCACAAACAACACACAACATCAACAACAAACAAACAACACACACAAACACACAAACCACACAACAAACAACACAACAAACACACAACCAACAACACACAAACACACAAAAACAACAAACACAACACACAACACAACACAACAAACAAAAACAAACAACATCACACACACAACAAACAACACAACCACACAAAACATCAACAAAACACAATCAACACAAAAAACATCACAAAACACAACAAAAACAACAAAACACAAACAAACAATCACAACAAAACAACAATCAACAAACAATCACACAAAACAACAAACAACAAAAACAAACACAACACACATCACAACACAAACAACAAAACACAACAATCACACAAAAACAACACAAACACACAACAACAAACAAACACAAACACAACACAAACAACACCAAAAACAACAAACACACAAACAAACACAACAAAAACAACACAAACAAAACACAACAACACACAACAAAAACAAACACAACAAACAACACACAAACACAACAAAAACACAAAAACACAACAAACAAACAAACAAACAACAAAAACACAACCAAACAAAACAACAAAACACACAACACAAAAACAAAACACACAACAAAACAAAACACAACACAAACAACAAACAAAAACACAAACAACAAAACACAACACAACAAAAACAAAACACAACAACAAACAACAACAAAACACAACAAACACAACACAACACAAAAACACAAACAAAACACAAACCAACAAAACAACACAAAACAACAACACAACACACAAACAACAACAAACAAACAAACACAAAACACAAAACAAACAAAAACACAACAAAACAAACACCAAAACACACACAAACAACACAAAACACAACCACAAAACACAAACAACAAAACACAAAAACAAACAAAAACAAACAAAACACACAAACACACAACAAAACACAAAAACAACAACAAACACAACAAAACAACAACAAAAACACACAAACAAAACACAACACAAACACAAAAAACAAACAAAAACAACAACAACACAACAAACAACACCAACAAACAAACACAAACAACAACAAAAACACAACAAAACAACAAACAAACAAAAAACACAAACACAACACAAACAACAAAACAAACAAACAACAACAAAAACACAACAACAAACCAAAACAAAACAACACAAACAACAACACACACAAACAAACACAAACAAAACACAAAAAACAACAAAACACAACCAACAAAACCAACAACAACACAAACAAAACAAAAACACAACAAACAACAAAACAAACAAAACACAAACAAACAACAAAAAAACACACAAACCAACAAACAAAACACAAACACAAAAAACAACAACACAAACAACAAAAAACAAAACAACAAACACAACAAAAACACACAAAACAACAAACACAAACAAAACACAAACAACACAAAAACAAAAAACCAAACAACACAAACAAAACAACACAACAAAACAACAAACACAACAACAACAAAAACACAACAACACAAAACAACACACAAACAAAACAAAAACAAAACAAAACACAAACACAACAAACAACAAAACAAACACAACAAACAAAACACAACACAAACAAACAAAACAACACAAACAAAACAAAAACACAAAACACAACAAACAACAACACAAAAACAACAACAAACAAAACAAAAACAAACAACAACACACAACACAAAAACACAAACAACAAACAAAACACAACAAAACAAACCAACAAACAACACACAAAAACAAACAACACAACAACAACACAAACACAAACACACACAAAACAAAACACACAACAACAACAAACAACAAAACAAACACAACAAACAAACAACACACAACACAAACAAAACAAACAACAAACAAACCAACAACAAAACAAAAACACAACAAAACAACACAACACAACAAAACAACAAAACAACACAACAAAAAACACAACACAAACAAAACAACAACAAACAACACAACAAAACACAAACACACAAACAAACAACAAACACAAAAACAACAACACAAAAACACAACAACACAACAAACACAAAAACAACAAAAACAAACAACAACAAAACAAACAACACAAAACAACAACAAAAACACAACAAACAAAACAAAACAAACACACAAAAACACAACACACAACACAACACCAAAACAACAAAACACAAACACAAACAAACACAACAACAAAACACAAACAAACACAACACACAAACAAACACACAACAAAAACACACACAACAACAAACAACAACACAACAACAAAAAACAAACAAAACACACAAAACAACACAAACAACAAACACAACAAACAAACACAAACAACAAAACAACAAACAACAACACACAACACAAAAACAAAAACAACAACAAAAACACAAAACACAACAAACAAAACAACACAAACAACACAAAACAACACAAACAAACACAACAAACACAAACAACAAACAACACAACAAAACACAAACAAAACAAAAACACAAAACAACACAACAAACAAACAAACACAACAAAACCAACAAAACAACACAACAAAACAACACAAACAAAAAACAACACAACAAACAAACACAACACACAACCAAAAACACAACAAAACAAAACACAAAACAACAACACACAAAACAACAACAACACAAAAACACAACAAACACAACAACAACAACAAACACAAACAACAAACAAACACACAAAAAACACAACACAACAAACAAACAACAAACAAAACAACACAAAAACAACAAACAAAACAACACAAAACAACAAACACACAAACAAACACACAACAAAACAAACACAAAACAAAAACACACAAACACAAAAACACAACAAACAAAACAAACAACAACACAACACCAAAACAACAAAACAACACAAAAACACAACAAACAACACAAACAACAACACAACACAAAACAACACAACAAACACAAACAACACAACAAAACAACAACACAAACAACAAACAAACACAACAAAACAACACAACAAAACACAAAACAACAAACAACACAACAACACACAAAACAAAACACAACAAAAACAACAACAAAACACAACACAAAAACACAAACAACACAAACAACAACACAAACACAAACACAACAAACACAAACAACACAAAACACACAACAAAACACACAACAAACAAACACAAAACAAACACAACAAAAAACACAACAAACAACACAAACACAACAAACAAAACACAAAAAACAACAACACAAAAAACAAACACAAAACAACAACAACACACAACAAACAACACAAAAAAACACAACAAAACAACACACAAAAACACAAACACAACAACAAACAACAAAACAACAACAAACACAAACAACAAACAACACAACAAAACAACACAACAAACAACACAAAACAAACACACACAAAACACAACACAAACAACAAAACACAAACAACAAAAAAACAACACAAACAAAAAACAAAACAACACAACACAAAACACAACAAACAAAACAACAACAAAACACAAAACAAACAACAAACAACACAAAAACACACAAACAAAACAAAACAACAACAAAAAACACAACAAAAACAAAACAACAAACACAAAAACAAAACACAAACAAACACAAAACACACAACAAAACAACACAAAACAAACAACAACAAAACAACAAACAACACAAACAAACACAACAAAACAAACAACACAAACAAACAAACACAACAAACACAAAAAACAACAAACACAACACAAAAACAAACAACAAAAACAACAACAACAAAACACAAACAAACACAAACAAACAACACAAAACAACACAACAAAACAAACAACAAAAAACAACAAAACAACAACACACAAACAAACACAACAAAACACAACACAACAAACAAACAAAACAACACAAAACACAACAAAAACAAAAAACAACACAACACAAAACAAACAACAACAAACACAAACACAACAAACAAAAACACACAAACAACAAACAAAACACAACACAACAAAACAACAAAAAAACAACAACAAACACACACAACAACACAAACAACAAAAAAACACACAACACACAAAAAAACAACAAACACAAACAAACAAAAACAACAACAAAACACAAAAAACAAAACAACACAAACAAACACAAAAACAAACACAAAAACACAACAAACAAAAAAACAAAACAACAACAAACAACAACAAAACACAACAAACAAAAACAAACAAAACAAACACAACACAAAAACAACAAACAAAACACAAACAAACACAAAACAACACAACAAACACACAACAAAAACAACAAACACAAAACAAACACAACACAAAACAACAACAAAACAACACAACAAAAAAAACAACAAAACAACACAAAAACAAAAAACAACAAAACACAACAAACACAACAAACAAAAACAACACAAACAAACAAACAAAACAACAAACAAAAACAAACAACACAAACAAAACAACAAACAACAAAAAACACACAACAAAAAAACAACAAACAAACAACAAAACAAACACACACAAAACAAAAAACAAACAAACAACAAACACAAAAACACAACAACACAAAACAAAACAAAACAAAAACAAACACAACAAAACAACAAACAAACAAACAAAACAAACACAACACAAAACACAACACACAAAAAACAAAAACAAAAACAACAACAACAAAACAAACAAAACAAAACAACAACAAAACAACAAAACAACAACAACACAAACAAAAACACAACAAACACACAAAACAAACAAAACAACAACAAAACAAACAAACAACAAAACAAAACACAACAAACAACAAAACAAAACACAAAAAAACACAACAACACAAAAAAAACAAACACACAAAACACAAACAACAACAAAAACACAACACAACACAAAACAACAAAAAAAACAAACAACAACAAACACAAAACAACAAAACACAACACAAAAAAAACAAAAACAAACACAACAACAAAACAACACAAAACACAAACAACAAACAACAACACAACAACAAAAACAAACACAAAAACACACAAAACAAAACAACAAACAACAACAACACACAAACAACAAAACACAAAAAACAACAAAACACAACACAAACAAAACAAACACAAAAAAACACACAACAAACACAACAAAACAAAACAACACAAACAACACAACAACAAACAAAAACACAAACAAACAACACAAAACAACAACAACAAACAAACAAAACACAACAAACACAAACACAACACAAAACAACACAAAAACAACAAACACAACAACAAAAACAACAAACACAACAAAAACAAAAACAAAACACAACAAAACAACAACAAAAAACACAAAACACAACAAAACAAACAAACAAACACACAAACAAACACAACAAACAACAACAACACAAACACAACAAACAACAACAAACAAACACAACACACAAAAACAACAACAAAACAAACAACACCAACACAAACAAAAACAAAAACAACAACACAACAAACAAAAACACAACACAACAAACACAAACAACAAAAAACACAAACAAAAACAACACAAACAAAACAACAAAACAAAAACAACAAACAAAAAAACACAACAACACAACAAACACAACAAAACAAAACAACAAACAAAACAACAAACAACAAAAACACAACAACACAACACAACAAAAACAAAAAACAAACAACACAACAAACAAAACACAAACACAAACAACAAACAACAACAACAAAAACAAACACAAACAACAAACAAAACACAACAAACAAAAACAACACAAACAAACAAACACAAAACAAACAACAACACAAACAAAACACAACAAAACAACAACACAAAAAAACAACACAAAACAACACAAAAACAACAACAAACAAAACAAAACAACAAAAAACAAAACAAAAACAACAACAAACAAACACAAAACAACAAACAACACACAACACAAACAACACAAAACACAAACAACAAAAACAAAACAACAAAACAAAAACACAACACAACAAACAAACAAACACAAACAACACAAAAAAACACAAAACAAAAACACAAAACACAAACAAAACAAACAACAAAAACACAACAACAAAAACAACAACAAAACAACAAAACACACAAACAAAACACAAAACAACAACACAAAACAAACAACACAAAACAACAAACACAAACAAACACACAAAACAAACAACAACAACAAAAACAACAAAAACAAACACAAACAAACAAACAACAAAACAAACAAACACAACACAACAACAAAACACAACAAACAACAACACAAAAAAACAAAAACAAACAAAACAAACAACAAAACAACAAAACAACAAAAAACAACAAACAAACAAAACAACACACACAAACACACAACACAAACAACAAAACAACAAAACAACACAAAACACAACAAAAACAACACAAACAAACACAAAAACAACACAAAAAACAACAAACACAAAAAACACAACAACAAACAACAAACACAAAAACACAAAACACAAACACAAACAACAACAACACAAAACAAACAAAAAACAACAACAAAACAACAACACAAACACAACAAACAACAAAAAAACAACAACAAAACAACAAACACAAACAAAAACAACACAACAAACAAAACACACAACAAACACAACACAAAAACAACAAACAACAAAACAAACAAACACAACAACACAAAAAACAAAACAACAAACACAACAACACAAAAAACAACAAAAACAACAAACACACAAAAAACAACAAACAAAAACAAACAACAAACACACAACAACACAAACAAACAACAACAACAAAAACAAACAAAAACAAACACAACACAACAAAAACAAAACAAAACAACAAACAACACAACAAAACACAACAAAACAAAAAAACAAACAAAAAACAAAACACAAACAAAACACAACAAAAAACAAAAACAACAAAACAACAAAAACACAACAAACAAACAAAACACAAAAAACAACAAACACAAAACAAACAAACAACAACAAAACAAAACAAAAAAACACAACAAAAACAAACACAAACAAAACAACAAACAAAACAAACAAAAACACAAACAAAACAACAAACACAACAAAAACAAACAAACAACAAAACAAACAACACAAAACAAACACAAACAAAACAAAACACAAACAAACAAACACAAACAAACAACAAAACAAACAAAACACAAACAAAAACAACAACACACAAAACAAAACAAACAACAAACACAAAACACAACAAAAAACAAACACAAAACAACAAACAAAAACACAAACAAAACAAACACAAACAACAAAAACAAACAACAAAACAACAACAAACAAAACAAACAAAACAACAAAACAACAACAAAACACAACAAAAACAACAACAAAACACAAAAACAACAAAACAAAAACAACAAAACAAACACAACACAACAAAAAACAAACAACACAAAAACAAACAAACAACAAAAACACAACAACAAACAAACAAACAACAAAACAAAAACACACAAACAAACAAAACACAAAAAAACAAACACAACAAACACAAACAACAAAAAAACAACACAACACAAACACAAAACACACAAACAAAAACACAAAAACAACACAACAAACAACAACAAACACACAACAACAAAAACAACAAAAACAACAAAACAACACAACAAAACACAAACAAAACAACACAAACAAAACAAACAACAAAACACAAAACAACAAAACAAAACACAACAAAACAAACAAACACAACACACAAACAACAAACAAACAAACAAACAAACAAAACAACACAAAACACAAAACACAAAAAACAACAAAAACACAAAAAAACACAACAACACAACAAAACAAACAACAACAAACAAAACACAAAACAACACAAACAAAACACAAACAACAAACAAAACAAACACACAACAAAAACAACAAAAAACAACAACAAACAAACAACAACAACAACAAAACAACAAACAAAAAACACAAAACAACAAAACACAACAAAACAAACAACAAACACAAAACAACACAAACAACAAAACACAAACAACACAAACAAAACAAAACAACACAACAAAAAAACAAACAAACACAAACAAAAACAACACAAAACAAACAAACAAAACAAAAAACAACAAACACAACAAACAACAACACAAAAAACAACAAAACAACAAACAAACACAAACAAACACACAACAAACAAAACAAACAACACAACAAAACAAAAACAAACACAACACAAACAACAACACAAAACAACAAACAACAAAACACAAACAAACACAAAAACAACAAACAAAACAAAAACAACAAAACAACACAAACAAAACACAAAACAAACAAAACAAACAACAACAAAACAAAACAAACAACACAAAAAACAACACAAACAAACACACAACAAACAACAAAACAAACAACAACAAACAAACAACACAAACAAACAACAACAAACACAAAACAACAACAACACAAAAAACAACAAACAAAAACAACAAACACACAAACAAACAACAAAACAACACACAAACAACAAACAAAAACAACAAACAAAAAAACAACAAACAAAACAAAAACAAACAACACAACACACAAAACAAACAAACAAACAAACAACACAACAAAAACAAAACAACAAACACAAAACAAACAAAACAACAAACACAACAAACAAAACACAAAACAACACACAACAACACAACAAAAAACAAACACAACAAAAACACAACAAACACACAAACAAACAAAAAACACAACACAAACAAACACAACAACAACAAAACAACAACACAAAAACAACAAACACAAAAAACACAACAAACAAACAACAAAAAAACAAACAAACACAAAACAAACACAACACAACAAAAAACAACAACAAACAAAACAACAAACACAAAACACAAACAAAAACAACAAACAACAAACAAAAACAACAAAAAACAAAACACAACAAAACAAACAAACACAAAACAACAAAACAACAAAACAAACACAACAAACAACAACAAACAAAAAACACACAAACAACAACAAACACAACAACAAACAAAACAACAACAACACAAAACACAAAACAAAACAACAACAAAACAACAACAAAACAAACACACAAAAAACAAAACAACAACAAAACACAACACAAACAAACAACACAACACAAAAACAAAAACAACAAAAAACAACAAAACAACAACACAAAAACAACAAACAAACAACACAAAAACACAACAAAAACACAAACAAACAAAACAACAAACACAAAACAAAACAACAAACACAACAACAAACAACAAACAAAACAACAACAAAAAAAACAACACAAAACACAAACAACACAAAAACAAACAACAACAAAAAACAAACACAAAACAAACAAACAACACAAACAAACACAAACAACAACAACAAAAACAACACAAACACAAAAAACACAACAAACAAACAAACAAAACACAACAAACAAAACAACAAAACAAAAACACAAACAACAAACAAAAAACAACAACACAAACAAAACACAACAAAAACAACAAAAACACAACAACAACAAACAAAAACAAAACAACACACAAAAACAACAAAACACAAACAACACAAACACAAAAACAACACAAAACACAAACAAACAACACAAACAAAAAACAACAACACAACAAAACAACACAAACAAAACAAACAACACAACAAAACAAACAACACAAAACAACAAACACAAAACAACAAACAAAACAAAACAAAAAACAACACAACAAACAACAAACAAAACAACAAAAAACAAACAAACACAAACAAAAAACAACACAAAACAACAAACAACAACAAAACAAAACAAACAACACACAAACAAAAACAAACAACAAACAAAACAAACAACAAACACAAAACACAAACAACAAAAACAACAAAAACAACAAACAAACAACAAAAACACAACAAAACAACAAACACAACAAAACAAACAAAACACAAAAACAAACAACAAAACACAAACAAAAACAAAACAAAAAAACACAAACAAACAACACAAAACACAAAACACAACAACAAACAAAACAAACACAAAACAAACAAACAAAACACAACAACAAAACACAACAACAAAAAACAAAACAAACACAACAAAAAACAACACAACACAAAACAAACAAAACAAACAAACACAACAAAAAACAACACAAAACAACACAACAACAACAAAAACAACAAAAAACACAAACAACAAAAAACACAAACACAACAAACAACACAAACAACAAAAACAAAACAACACAAACAAACAAACAACACAAACAAACAAAAAACAACAAAACACAAACAACAAAACAAAACAACACAAACAACAACAAAACAAAACAAACAACACAAACAAAACAACACAAAACAACAAAAAACAAACAAAACAACAAAACAACAAAACACAAACAAAACACAAACAACACACAACAAACAACAAAACACAAACAAACAACAAAACACAAAACAAACAAAACAAACAAAAACACAACAAACAAAACAACACACAAACAACAACAACAAAACAAACACAAAACAACAAACAAAAACAACAAACACAACACAAACAAAACAACAACAAAACAACAACAAAAACACAACAAAACAACAACAAAACAAAACAAACAACAAAAACACAAAACAACAAAACAAACAAACAAAACAAACAACAAACACAACAAACACAAAACAACAAAACAAACAACAAAAAACACAACAACAAAAACACAACACAAAAACAAAACAAACAAAACACAAAACAACAACAAACAACAAACAAACACAAAACAAAAACAACAAAAAAACAAACAAAACAAACAACAAACACAAAAACAACAAAACAACAAAAAACACAAACACAACACAAACAACAAAAACAACAACAAACACAAAAAACAAACACACAAACAACAACACAACAAAAACACAAAACAAAAAACAAAACAACAACAACAAACACAACACAAAACAAACATCAAACAACAAAAAACACAAAAACAAACAAAAACAAAACAAACAACAAAACAAACACAACAAAAACACAAACAAAACAAACAACAAAAACACAAACACAAACAACAAAACAAACAACACAAAAAACACAACAACACACAAACAACAAACACAAAACACAAACAAAACAAACACAACAAACAACAAAAAACACAAACAACAACAAAACAAACACAAAACAACAAACAAACAACAAACAAACACAAACAACAAAAACAACAAAACACAAACAAACAACAAAACAAACAAAACAACACAACAAAAACACAACAACAAACAAAACAAACACACAAACAAAAAACAAAACACAAAACAAACACAACAAACAACAAACACAAAACAACACAAAAAACAAACACAACAAAACACAAACAACAACACAACAAACAACAAAACAACAAACAAACACAACAAAAACAACAACAAAAAAACAACAACAAACAACAAAACAACACAAACACAACAAACAAACAACAAACAAACACAAACAACAAACACACAACAAACAAAAACAAACAAAACAAACAACAACACAAAACAACAACAACAAAAACACAAACAACAACAACAAAAAACACAAACAACAACACAAACAAAAACAAACAACAAAACAAACACAAAACACAAACACAACAAAAACAACAAACAAAACAAACAACAAAACAACACAAAACAAACAACACAAAACAAACACAACAAAACAAACAACAAAACAACACAAACAAAAAACACAACAACAACAAAAACAACAAACACAACAAACAAAACAACACAAAAACAACAAAACAACACAAACACAAACAAAACAAACACAACAAAACAACAAAACACAACAAAAAAACAAAACAACAAAAACACAACAACAAAACAACACAAAACAACAACAACACAAACAACAAAACAACACAAACAACAAAACAACACAAAACAAACAACAAACACAAACAACAAACACAAACAACAAACAAACACAAAACAACAACAAAAACAACACAAAACACAACAAACAAACAAACACAAAACAAAACAACAACACAAAAAAACAAACACAACAAACAACACAAAACAACAAACAAAAACACACAACAAACACAAACAAACAACAACAACAAAAAACAACAAACAACAACAACAACAAACACAAACAACAAACACAACAAAACAAACACAACAAACAACAAAACAAACAACAAACAAAACAAACAAACAACACAAACAACAAAACAAAACACAACAACACACAAAAAAAACACAACAACACAAACAACAAAACAACACACAAACAACAAACAACAAACAAACACAAAAACAAAACAACACAACAAACACAAACACAACAACAAACAACAACAACAAAAACAACAACAAAACACAAACAAACAAACAACAAAACAAACAAAACACAACAACACACAAACACACAAACAACAAACACAACAAAACAACAAACAAAACAACAAACAAAACACACAAAAACAACAAAACAACAAACAACAACAACAAAAACACAAAACAAACACAACAACAACAAAAACAACAAACACAACAACAAAAACAAACAACAAAAACAACAACAATCAACAACAAAACAACAACACAAACAACAAAACAACAAAAACAACACACAAAACAAAAACAACAAACAACAAACAAACAAACACACACAAACAAACAAACAACAACAACAACACAAACAAACACAAACAAACACAACAAAAACAACACAAACAACAAACAAAACACAACACAAAAAACACAAAACAAACAACAAACAAACAAACAACAAACACAAAACAACAACAAACAAACACAAAACAACACAACAACAAACAACAAACAAACAACAAACAACAAAAAAACAACAACAAACACAAACAAACAACAAAAACAACAAAACAACAACACAAAACACAACAAACAAAACACACAACAAACAAAACAACAACACAACAAACAAAACACAACAAACACAACACAAACAAACAACAACAAAAACACACAAAAACAACAAACACAAACAAACACAAAACAAACAAACACAACACAAAACAACAAAAAAAACACAAACAACAAACAAAACAACAAAAACAAAACAACAAACAACACAAACAAACAAAAAACAACAAAACAACACAACAAACACAAAAACAAAACACAAACAACAAAACAACAACACAACAAAACAACACAAAACACAAAACAACAAAAACACAACAACAAAACACAAACAACAAACAAAACACAAACAACAACAACAAACACAACAAACAACAAACAACAAACAAAAACAACACAAACACAACAACACAAAACAAACAAACAACAAAACAACAAACAAAACACAAACAACAAACAAACACAACAAAACAACACACAACAAAAACAACACAACAAACAAAACAACAAACAACACAACACAAAACAAACAACACAAACAACAAAACAACACAAAACAACAAAACAACACAACAACAAAAACAACACAACAAAAACAAAACAACAAAACAAAACAAACAACACAACAACAAACACACAAACAACAAAACACAACAAACAACACACAAACAAACACAAACAACAACAAAACAAACACAAACAAAACAACAAACAACAAACACACAAAACAAACAAAACAACACAACAAAAAACAACAACAAACAAACAACACAAACAACAAAACACACAACAACACAAAACAACAAAAACAACAACAAACAAACAACAAAAACACAACACAAAACAAACAAACAACAAAAAACAACAACAAACAAAACAAACAAAACAAAACAACAAACACACAAAACAACACAAACAAAAACAAAACAACAAACAACACAACAAACACAAACAAACAACACACAAACAAACAACAAACACAACAAAACAACACAAAACAAACAAAACAAACAAAAACAACAAAAAACACAAACAAAACACAACACAACAAAAAACAACAAACAACACAAAACAACAAAACAACACAACAACACAACAAAACAAAACAACAAAAAACAACAAACAACAACACAAAACAACAACAACACAACAAACAAAACACAAACACACAAAACAAACAACACAACACAAAACACACAAAACAAACAAAACAACACAAAACAAAACACAAACAAACAACAACAACACAAAACAACAACACAAACAAACAAACACAAAAACACAAACAACAACAAAACACAAACAACAAAACACAACAAACAAAACAACAAACAACAAACACAACAACAACACAACAAACACAAAACACACAACAACAAAACACACAAACAAACAAAAACAACAACACAAAAACAACACAAACAACAAACAAACAAAAACACAACAAACAAACAACAACACAAAACAACAACAAACAACACACAAACAACAAACAAAACACAAACAACAACAAACAACAACAACAAACAAAACACAAACAAAACAAAAACAACAAACACAAACAACAACAAAACACAAAACAACAAACACAAACACAACAAAAACAAACAACAACAAAACAACAAACACACAACAACAAAACACAACACAAACAACAAAAACAAACAAACACAAAACAAACACAAACAACAAAACAACACAACACAAACACAAAACAACACAACAAACAAAAAACACAAAACAAACACAACAACAAACACAAACAACACAAAACAAAAACACAACAAAACACAACACACAAAAACAAACAAACAACAACACACAAAACACAAACAACACAAACAACAAACACAACAAACAACAACAACACAAAACAAACAACAAAACAACAACAAAACACAACAACAAAACAACACAAACACAACAAAACACAACACAAAACAAACAAACAACAACAAACACACAAAAAACACAAAACAACACAACACAAAAACAAACACAACAAAACAAACAACAAACAAACACAACAACAAAACACAACAAAAACACAAACAACAACAAAACAACACAAAACAAACAAAACAAACACAACAACAAACAAAACACAACACAAAAACAACAACAAACAACAAAACACAACACACAAAACAAAACAACAACAAAACAACAAAACAACACAAAACACACAACAAACAACACAAACAAACAACAACAAAAACAAACAAACACACAAAAACAACAAACAACAAAACAACACAAAACACAAACAACAAAACAAACACAACAAAACAAACAACACAACAAACAACAAACACAACACAAAAAACAAACACAACACAACAAAACACAAACACAACAAACAACAAAACAACACAAAACAACAACAAACACACAAACAAACACAAAAACACAAACAAACAAACAACAAAACAACACAAAACAACAACACAAAACAAACACAAACAACACAACAAAACAAAACAAACAACACAACAAAAACAACAAAACAACAACAACAAAACACAAAACAACAAACACACAAAACAACAAACACAAAACAACAAACACAAACAAAACAAACAACAAAAACAAACAAACAAAACAACACAACAACAAACAAACAACAAACAACAACACAAACACAAAAACAAACAACACACAAACAAAACAACACAACAAAAACAAACAACAACAAACAACAACACAACAAAAAAACAACACAAAACAAACACAACAAACAAAACACAAACAACAACAAACACAACAAACAAAACAACAAACAACAAACAAACACAAACAACAAAAAACACACAAACACAAACAAAAACAACACAAAACAACAACAAACAAAACACAAAACAAACACAACAACAAAACACAACACAAACAAACAACAAAACACACAAACAAAAACAACACAACAACAACAAACAACAACAAACAACAACAACAACACAAACACAACAAAAAACACACACAAAACAACAAACACAACAACAAAAACAACAACAAACACAACACAACAAAAACAACAACAAAACACAACAACAAAACAACACAAAACAACAAACAACACACAAACACAACAACAAAAACAAAAACAACACAACAAAACACACACAACAACAAACAAAACACACAAAACAAAAACACAACAACAAACACAAAAACACACAACAACACAAAACAACAAACAACAACAAACAAACACACAACAAACAACAACACAAAACAAAACAACAACAACACAAAACACACAACAAAAACACACCAACAACAACAAACAAAAACACACAAAACACAAAACACAACAAACAACAACAAACACAACAAACACAAACAACACAAACACAAACACAAACAAACACAACACAACAACACACAACAAAAACAAACACAACAAAACAACACAAACACAACACAAAACAAACAACAACAAAACAACACAACAAACAACACAAACAAACAAAACACAACAACAAAACACAAACAAACAAACAACAACACAAACAACACAACACAACAAACAACACACAAACAACAAAACAACAACAAAAACACAACAAACAACACAAAAACACAACACAAACAACACAACAAACAAAACACACAAACAAACACAACACAAACAACAAACACACACAAACAAACAAAACACAAACACAAACAACACAACAAACACAACAACAAACAACAAACACAAAACAACAACACAAAACACAACAACAAAACACAACAAAACACAACAAAACAAACAACACAACAACAAACACAAACACAACAACACAAACAACAACAACAAACACAACAAACACACAAACAACACACAAAACACACAACAAAACACAACAACACAAACAAACAACACAACAAACAAAAACACAAACACAACAACAAACACAAAACACAAACAACAACAAAACAACAAAACAACAACAACAAACAAACACAACAAAACACAACACACAAACAACAACAAAAACACACAAACAAAACAAACAACAAACACACAAACAAACAAAAACAACACACAAAACAACAACAAACACAAACACAAACAACAAACAAAACAACAACAACACAACAAACAACACAAACAAACAACACAAACAAACACAAACACACAAACAACAAACACAAAAACAACACAACAAACACAAAACAACAACAAACAACAACACAAAACAACACAACAACAACAAACACAACAACAAACAACAACAAACACAAAACAACAAACACAACAACAAAACAACACAAACAACACACAAACAACAAACACAAACAACAAAAACAACAAACACAACAACAACACAAAACAAACACAAACAACAACAAACAAACAACAACAAACAACAAAAACACAACAACACAAACACAACAACAACACAACAAACAACACACAAACAAACAACACAAAACACAACAAAACAAACAACACAACACAAACACACAAACAAACAAAACAACAACACAACACAAACAAAACACACAACAAACAAACAACAAACACAACAAAACAACAACACAACAAAACAAAACAAAACACAACACAAAACAACAACACAAACAACACAAAAACACACAACAAACACAAACAACAAACACAACAACACAAACAACAAAACAACACAAACAAAACAAAACAACAAACAACAAACAACAACACAAAACAAACAAACAAACACAAAACAACAAACAAACACAAAACAACACACAAACACAACAACAAAACAACAAACAACAAAACAAACACAACACAAACAAACACAAACAACACAACAACAAACAAACACAAACAACAACAAACAAACAAACACAAACAACAAAAACACACAAACAAACAAACAACACAACAAACAAACACAACACAAACACAACAAAACACACAAAACAACACAAAACACAACAACACAAACACAACAAACAACAACAACACAAACAACACAAACAAACAACAAAACAACAACACACAACAAAACAACAACAAACAAACAACACAAAACAACAAAAACAAAACACAACACAAACAAAACACAAACACAAAACACAAAACAACAACACAACAAACACAAAACAACACAAACAAAACACAACACAACAAAACAACAACAACAAACAAAACACAAACACAAACACAAAAACAAAAACAACACAACAACAACAAACAACAACAAAACAACACAAAAACAAACAACAACACAAAACAACACAACACAAACACAAAACACAAACAACACAAAACAAACAACAAAACAACACAACACAACACAACAAACAACAAACAAAACAAACAACACAAACAACAACACAACAAACACAAAAACACAACAAACACAAACAACAAACAAACAAAACAACAACACACACAAAACAACAACAAAACACAACAAACAACAAAACACACAAACAACACAAACAAACACAACAAAACAAACAACACAAACAACAAACAACACAAACAACAAAACAAACAAAACAACAAACACAAACAACACAACAAAAACACAACACAAAACACAACAAACAACACAAACAACAAACAACACAAAAACAACAACACAAAACAACAAACAACACAAACACAACAAAACAACAAACAACACACAACAAACAAACAACAACACAAAAACAACACAACAAACAACACAAACAACAACACAAAAACAACACACAAACAACAACAACAAACAACAAACACACAAACAAACAAAAAACAACACAACACAAACAACACAAACAAAACACAAAACAACACAAACAACACAACAAACACAAACAAAACACACAACACAAAACAAAACAACAAACAACACAAACAACACAAAAAACAACACACAAACACAAACAACAACAAAACAAACACAAAACAACAACACAAAACAACACACAACACAAAACACAACAACAACACAACAAACAACACAAACACAAACAACACACAACAAACAAACACAAACAACAACAACAAAACAACACAACACAAACACAACACAAACACAACACAAAACAACACAACAAAACAACAAACAACACACAAACACAAAACAACACAACAAACAACAAACAACACAACACAAAAAACACAACACAACAACACAACAAAACACAACAACAAACACAACACAACAACAACACAAAAACACAAACAACACAAACACAACAAACACAACAACAACAAACAACAAAACACAAACAACAAACACAAAACAAAACACACAACAAAACAACAAACAAACAACACAAACAACACACAACACAAAACAACAACAACACAACAACAAACAAACAAACACAAAACAACACAACAACACAAACAAAACAACACAACAAACACAACAAAACACAAACAACAAAACAACACAAAACAACAAACACACAAACACAAACAACAACAAACACAACAAAAACACAACAAACACAACACAAAACAACACAACAACAAAAACAACACAAAACACAAACAAAACACAACAACACAAACAACAAACACAACAAACAAACAACACAAACAAAACAAACACAAACAACAACAAACACAAACACAACACAAACAAACACACAAAACAACAAACACAAAAACAACAAACAACAAAACAACAACACAAACACACAACACAACAACAACAAACACAAAACACAACAACACAAACAACACAACAAAACACAACAAAACACAACAACACAAACAACAAAACAAACAAACACACAACAAACACAACAACACACAAACAAAACAACACAACAACACAAACAACAACACACAACAACAACAACAAACAAAACACAACAACAAAACAACACACAAACACAACAACACAACACACACAAAACACAACACACACACAACACAAACAACAACAACAACAACAAAAACAAACACAACACAACACAAACAACAACACAACAAAAACACACAACACAAAACAACACAACAACAAAAAACAAACAACACACAAACAACAACACACAAACACACAAACAACAACAACAAAACACAACAAACACACAAACAACAAACAAACACACAACAACACAACAAAACAAACAACAACACAAACAACAACAAACAACAACACAAACAAACAAACAACACAAACAAAACAACAAACACAAACAACAAACAAAACAAAACACAACAAAACAAACACAAACAACAAAAAACAACACAAACACAAACAAACAAACACAACAAACAACAAACAACAACACAAAACACAAAACAAAAACAACAAACACACAACAAAACAACAAACAACACAACAAACACAAACACAACACACAAACAAACACAACAACACAAACACAACAAACAACAAAACAAACAACAAAACACAACACACAACAAACAAACAACAACACAAAAACACAACAACAAACAACAAACACAACAACAACAAACAAACACAACAAACAACAACACAAACAACACAAACAAACACAAACAACAACAAACAACAAACAACAACAACAAAACACACAAACAACAACAAAAACAACAAACACAACAACAAACAACAAAAACACAAACACAACAAACAACAACAAAACAAACAACAAACACAAACAACAACAAAACACAACAAACAACAAACAAAAACAAACACAAAAACAACAAACAAACACACAAAACAACACAAAACACAAAACAAACAACAACACAAACACACAACAACAACACAACAACAAACAACAAAACACAAACAACACAAACACAAACAACACAAAACACAACAAAACAACAAACACAAAAACAAAACACAACAACAAACACACAACAAACACAAAAACACACAACAAACAAACACAAAAACACAAAACACAACACAAACAAAACACAACACAACAAAACAAAAACACAAACACAAAACAAACACACAACACAAAACAACAAACAACACAAAACACACAAAACAACAACAACACACAAAACAACACAAACAAACAAAAACAACAAACACAAAACAACACAACAACAACAAACAAAACACACAACAAACAAACAACAACAAAACAACACAACAACACAACAAACAACACACAACAAACAACAAAACAAACAACAACAAACACAACAAACAACAAACACAACAACAAACAACAACAAACAAACAACACAACAACAAACAAAACAACACAAAACAAACAACAACACACAAAACAACAAAACAACAACACACACAAACAAACACAACAACAAAACACACAAACAAAACAAACAACAACAACACAAAAACAACAACAAACA
Organism: Pseudopleuronectes americanus; assembly: GCA_038501795.1. Lineage (NCBI taxonomy): Eukaryota > Metazoa > Chordata > Actinopteri > Pleuronectiformes > Pleuronectidae > Pseudopleuronectes > Pseudopleuronectes americanus. Next base: position 25,929 of record JBAMIH010000143.1, read on the forward strand.
ACACACAAACAACACAAACACAAAACACAAACACAACAAAAACAACACAACACAAACAACAACACAAACAACAAAACACAACAAACACAACAACACAAAACAAACACAACAACACAAACACAACAACAAAACAACACAAACAACAAACAACAACACAACAAACAAAACACAAAACAAACAACACAACAAAACAACATCACAAACAACAACACACACAAACAACAAAACAAAACAAACAACAAACAAAACAAACAACAAACAACACAACACAAAACACAAAAACACAAACAACAACAAACAAACAACAAACACAACAAAACACAAAACACAAACACAACAACAACACAACAACAAAAACACAACAAACAACAAAACACAACACAAACACACAACAAAACACAAAACACAACAAACACAAACACAAAACAAACAAACAACACAAACAAACACACAAACAACACAACAAACACACAACAAAACAAAACAACACAAACACAACAAAACAAACACACAAAACACAAACACAAACAACAACACACAAACAAACAACAAAACAAACAACACAAACAAACACAACAACAAACAAAACACAACACAACACAACAAACAACAAAACAACACAAACAACAAACAACACAACAAACAAACAACAAACACAAAAACACAACAAACAAACACAAAACAAACACAAAACACAACAAACAAACACAAAACAAACAACACAACACAAAACACAAAACAACAACACACAAAACAACAAACAACACAAAAACAAACACACAAACAAACAACAACACAAAACACACAAAACAACAAAACACACAACAACACAAACAAACAAACACAACAAAACACACAACACAAAACACACAACAAAAACACAACACAAACAACAAACAACAAACAAACAACACAACAACAACAAACAACACAACAAAACACAAACAACAAACAACACAACACACAACACAACACAAACAAACAAACACAAAACACAAACACAAAACAACAAACACAAAAAAACAACAAACACAACAAAACAAACAAACAAACAACAAACACAACAAAAAAACAAACAAACACAAAACACAACAAAACACAACAAACACAAACAAAACAAAAACACAAACACACACAAACACAACAAACACACAAACAACAAAAACAACAAACACAAACAACAACACAAACAACAAACAACAAACACAACAAAACAACAAAACAAACAACAACACAAACAACAACACAACAAACAAACAACAACACAAACAAAAACAAACAACAACACAACAAACACAACACAAAACAACAAACAACAAACACAAAACAAAACAACACAACAACAACACAAACACAAAAACAACAACAAACAACAAAACAAACAACAACACACAACAACAACACAAACAAACACAAAACAACAAACAACACACAACACAAAACAACAAACACAAACAAACAACAACAAACACAACAAAACAAAACACACAAACAAACAACAAACAAACAAACAAAACAACACAAAACAACACAAACACAACAACAAAACACACAACAAACAAAACACAACACAACAAAACACACACAAACACAACAACAAAAACAAACACAAACAACACAACAAACAACACAACAAACACACAAAACAAACAACAACACAAAACACAACAACAACACAAACACAACAAAAAACAAACACAAAAACACAAACAAAACAACAACAAACACACAAACAACAAAACAACACAAACACAAACACAAAAACACAACAAAACAACAACACAACACAACAAAACAAACACAAACACACAAACAACACAAAAAAACAAACAACAACAAAACAACAAACACAACAAAAACAACAACAAAAACACAAACAACACACAAAAACACAAACACACAAACAAACACACACAACACAAAAACAACACAAAACACAACAACAAACAACACAAACAAAACAACAACACAAAAACAAAACACAACACACAACAACACAACAAACACAAACACAACAACAACACAACAAAAACACAACACACAAACAAACACACACAAACAACAACAACACAAACAAACAACAACACAACAAAAACAAAACAACACAACACAACAACAACAACACAAAACAACAAACAAACACAAAAAACACAACACAACAAACACAACAACAACAAACAAAACAAACAACAAAACAACACACAACAAACAACAAACAACAAACACAAACAAAACAAACACAACAAACAACACACAAACAAAAACAAACAACAACAAACACAAACACAACAACACAAAAACAACACAAAACAACACAACAAAACACAACAAACAACAAACACAACAACAAACAAACACAACACAACAAACAAAAACACAAACAACAACAACACAAACAACAAAACACAACAACAACAACAAACACAAAACACAAACAAACAACACAAAACAACAACAACACAAAACAACAACACAACACAACAAAACACAAACAACAAACACAAACAAAACAACAAACACAACAAACAACACAAACAAAACACAAAACAACAAACACAACAACACAAAACAAACAAAACAACACAACAAACAACAAAACAACACAAACACACAAACAAAACAACACAACAAACACACAACAAAACAACAAAAAACACAAACAAACAAACAAACAAAACACACAACAAAACAACAACACAACAAACAACACAACACAAACAACACAACACAAAAACAAACACAAACAACACAAAACAAACACACAAACAACAAACAACACAAACAACACAACAAACACAACAAACAAAACAACACAAAACAAACAACAAAACAAAACAACACAAACAACAAACAAACAACAACAAAACAACAAACACAACACAAACAAACACAAACAACAACAACACAAAACACACAACAACAAACAAACACAAAACAACAAACAACACAAAAACACAAACACAAACAACAAACACACAACACAAAACAAAAAACAACAACAAACACAACAACAAACACAAAACACACACAACAACAACAAAACACAACAAACAACAAAACAAACAACACAACACAAAACACACAACACAAAACAACACAACAACAACAAACAAAACACAAAAACAACACACAAACAAACACAAACACACAACAAAAAACACAAACACAAACAAACAAAACACAACAAACAAAACACAAACAACAACAAAACAACAAACAAACAAAACAACAAACAAAAACAACACAACAAACAACAAACACAACAAAACAAAAACAACAAACACAAAACAAACAACAAAAACAAACACAACAAAACAACAACACAACAAAAACACAAACACAACAACAACACAACAAACAAACAAACAACATCACAAAACAAACAACACAAAACACAAACAAACAAACAAACACACAACAACACAAACACACAACAAACACAACAAACACAAACACAAAAAAACACAACAACAAAACAACAACAAACAACAAACACAACACAACAAAAACAAACACAAAACACAACAAAAACAACAACACAACAAAACACAAACAACAACAACAAACAAACAACAACACAACACAACAACAAAACACAACACAACAAAACACAAAACAAAAACACACAAACAAACACAAACACAAAACAACAACACAAACAAACAACAACAACACAACAAAAACAACAACAACAAACAACACAAAAACAAACACACAAACAACAACAAACAACAAAACAACACAAACACAACAAACACAACAAAAACAAACAAAACAACACAAACAACACAACAAAACAACACAACAAACACAAACACACAAACAAACACAAACAAAACACACAACACAAACAAACAACAACACAAACACACAAAACAAACACACAACACAAAAACAAACACAAACAAACAACAAACACACAACAAAAACAACAACAACACAAAACAACAAACAAACACAAACAAAAACACAACAACACAACACAAACAACAAACACACACAAACAACACAAACAACAACAACAAAAACAACAAACAACACAACAAAACAAAACACAAACAACAAAACAACAAACAACAAACAAAAACAACAACAAAACAACACAACAACACAAAAACAACACAAACACAAAAAAACAACACAACACAAACAACAACAAAACAACAACACAACAAAACAACACAACACAAAACACACAAACAAACAAACACAAACACAACACAAAACACAACAAAACAACAAACACACAAACAAAAACAACAACAAAACACAACAAAACACAACAAAAACACAACACAAAACAACACACAAACACAAACAACAAACAACAAACAAACAAACACAACAAAACACACAAACAACACAAACAAACAAACAACAACAACAAACAACAACAACACAAAACACACAAACAAACAACACACAACAACAACAAACACAAAACAACAAACACAAACAACAAAAAACACAACACACAAACACAAACAACAAACAAACAACAAAACACAACAAAACACAACACAACAAAAACACAAACAACAAACAACAAAACAACAACAAACACAACACAACAAACACAAACACAACACACAAACAACACAACAACACAAACACAACAAAACAAAACAACACAACAACACAACAACACAAACAAACACAAAACAAACACAACAAACACAAACACAAAACACAACAAAACACACAAAACACAAAACAACAAACACAAAAACACAACAAACAAAACAACAACACAACAAACACACAAAACAAACACAAACAACAAACACAAACAACAAACAACAAAAACACAACACAACACAACAAACACAACAAACAAACACAAACAACAAACACAAACACAACAAAACACAAAACAACACAACACACAAACAACACAAAACAACACAACAAAACAACACAACAAACAAAACAACACACAAAAACACAAACAACAACACAAAAACACAACAAACACAAACACAACACAACAAACAAACACACAAAAACAACAAACAACACAACACAAAACAACAACAAACAACAACAACAAACACAAACACAACAAACAAAAACACAACAAAACACACAACAACAAAACAACACAAACAACAACAAACACAAACAAACACAACAACACAAACAACACAACACAAAACACAACAAACACACAAACAAACACAACAACAAAACAACAAAACACAACACAACAAAACAACACAAACACAACAAAACAAACAACACAAAACAACAAACAACAAACACAACAACAAACAAAACAAACAAACACAAAACAACAAACAACAACAACACAAACAACACAAAAACACACAAACAAACACAAACAACAACAAACACAAACAACAACACAACACAAAACACAACAACAAACAACAACAAACAACACAAAACAACAACAAACACAAACAACAAACAACAAAACAAACACAACAACACAAACACACAACAAAAACAACAAACACACACAAAAACACAAACAAACAAACAACACAAAACAAACACAACAAACACACAAACAACAACAAAAAACACACAAAACAACAAAACACAAAAACAACAAACACAACAACAAACAACAAACACAACAACACAACAAAAAACACACAACAACAAAACAAACACAACAAACACAACAAAACAACACAAACAACACAAACAACACAACAACAACACAAACAACACAAACACACAACAAAACAACAAACAACAAACAAACACAAACAAAAACAACAAACAACAACAAACAACACAACACAAAACAACAAAACAAACACAAACAACAACACAAACACAAAACACAACAACAAAACAAACAACACAACACAACAAACACAAAACAACACAAAAACAAACAACAACAAAACACAACAACACAAAACAACACACACAAACACAACAACAACAAACACAACAAACAACAAAAACACAAAACAACACAAAACAACAACAACAAACAAAACAAACAACAACACAACAAAACACAACACAAAAACACAACAACAAAAACAACACAACAAAAACAACAAACACAAAAACACAACACAACAAACAACAAACACAACACAACAACAAAACAACACAAAAAAACAACAAACAAACAACACAAACAACACAAACAAACACAACAACACAACAACACACAAAACAACACAACAACAAAACACACAACACAAACAAAACACAAACAAACAAAACACACAACAACAACAAACACAACAACAACAAAACAAACAACACAACAAACCACAACAACAAACACAAACACAACAAAACAACACAAACAAAACACAACAACACAAACACAACAACAAAAACACAACACAAAAACAAACACACAAACAAACAACACAACAACAAACAAAACACAACAAACAACACACAAACAAAACACAACACAAAACAAACAAACACAACAAAAACAAACAACACAAAACAACAAACAACAACACAACAAAACACAACAAACAAACACAAACACACAAAAACAACAACAAAACAACAACAACAAAAACACAAACAAACAACAAACACAACAAAACAACACAACAAAAACAACAACAACACAACAAACAACAACAAAACACAAAACAACACAAACAACAAACAACACAAAACACAACAACAAACAAACACACAAACACAAAAACACAACAACAACACAAACAACAACACAAACAAAACACAACAAACAAAACAAACAAACACAACACAAACACACAAACAACAACAACAAACACAACAACAAAACACAACAAAACACACAAACAACAACAAAACAACACAAACAACAAAACAACAAACACAACAAAACAAACACAAAACAACAAACAAACACAAAACAAACACAACAACACAACAACAAACACAACAACACAACACAAAACAACAAACAAACACAAACAAACAACACAAACAACACAAACACAAAAACAAACAACAAACACAACACAAAAACAACAACACAAACACAAACAAACAACAAACAACACAAACACAACAAACACAACAAACAACAACACAACACAAACAACACACAACAAACAAACAACAAACAAAACACAACAAAACAACACAAAAACACAACACAAACAAACAAACAACAACACAACAAAACAAACACACAAAACAAACAAAAAACACAACAACAAACACACAACACAAACAACACAACAAACAACAACAACACAAAAACACAACACAAAACAACACAACAAACACAAACAACAACAAAACACAAACAACAAACAACACACAAAAACACAAACAACACAAACAAACACAACAAAACACACAACAAACAAAACACAAACAAACAAAACACAAACAACACAAAACACAACAAAACACAAACACAAAACAAACAACAAAACAACAAACACAAAACAAACAACAAACAAACAACACAAACAAAACACACAACACAAACAACAAACAACAAAAACAACACACACAAACAACACAAACAACAAAAAAACAACAAAACAAACACAACACAACAAACAACAAACAAAACAACAAACACAACAAACACAACAACAAAACACAACACAAACAACAACAAACACAACACAAACAAACAACAAACAAACACAAACACAACAAAAACACAAAAACAAAACAACAAACAACAACAAACACACAAACAAAAAACACAACAACACAAACAAAAACAACAAACAACAAACAACAAACAACACAAACAAACACAAAACAAAACACAAACAACACAACAAACAAACACAAAACACAAAACAAACAAACAAAACAACAACACAAACAAACAACAACAACACAAAACAACAAAAAAACAAATCACAAACAAACCAAAACACAACAAACAACAAAAACAAACAAACAAACACAAAAACACAACAAACAACAAACAAAACAAACAAAAAAATCAACACAACACAAAACACAAACAACAAAACAACAAAACACAAACAACAACAAAACAAAAAACACACACAAACAACAAACACAAACAACAAAACAACAACAAACAAACACAACAAAACACACAACAACAAAACAAACAAACACAAAACAACAACACAAAACAAAACAACAAAAACAACAAACAAAACACAAACAAAAACAAACAAACACAAAAAACAACAACACACAAACACAAAACAAACACAAACAAAACAATCACAAACAACAACACAACAAAAACAACACAAAACACAACAAAACACAAAACAACAAAATCAACAAACAAAACCAAACACAAACAACAAAACAAAACAACAACAAAACAACAACACAAAAACAAAAAACAAACACAACAACAACAAAAAACAACACACAAACAAACAAAACAACAACAACAACAAAAACACAACAAAACAACAAAAACAAACAAAACAACACAAACAACACACAACAAACACAAACACAAACAAACACAAACAACAACACAAATCAACAAAACAAAAACAAACACAACACAACAACAACAACAACACAAAACACAACAAACAACAACAAACAACAAACAAAACAACAAACACACAAAACAACACAAAACAAACAAAAACAAACAAACACACAACAAACAAAAACAACACAAAAAAACAACAAAACAAACAACACAAAACACAACAAAAATCAACACACAAACAAAACAAACAAACAAACAAAAACAAACACAAACACAAACAAACACAAACAAACAAAACAACAAACAAACAAACACACAACAACATCAAAAACAACAAACAAACAAACAAACAAAACAACAACAAACAACAAAACACACAACAACACAAAAACAAACACAACACACAAAACAAAACAACACAAACAACAACAAACACACAAAACAACAACAAACACAACAACACAACAAAAACAACACAAAAACAACACAACAAACACAAACAACACAAACAAACAAAAACACAACAACAAAACAAACAACAAAAACACAAACAACACAACACAAACAACAAACAAACAAACACACAACAACAAACAACAACACACAAAACAACAACACAAAAAAAAACAAACACAAAACACAAAAAAACAAAAACAACAAAACACAACAACACAAACAAAACAACACAAACAAAAACAACACACACAAAACACAAAAACAAAAACAAAACAACACACAACAACAACACAAACAAAACAACACAACAAACACAACAAAAACAACAACACAAAAAACAAACAACATCAAACAAACAACAAACACAAAACAAACAAAACAACACAACAACAAACAAAAAAAACAACACAAAACAACAAAAACACAAAAACACACAACAAACAAAAAACAAACAACACAAAAACAAAACAAACAACAAACAAAACAAACAACAAACAAATCAAACAAACACAAAACAAACAACAAAACACAAACAAAACAACAAAACAACAACAACAAACACAAACACAAAAACAAAACAAACACAAAAACAAAACACACAACACAAACACAAACAAAACACACAAAAAACACACAACAAACAAAACAACAAAACAACACAAACAACAAAACATCACAAACAAACAACACAAAAAACAAACAACAAACAACAAAACAAAACAACAACAAACAACAACAAAAAAAACAACAACAAAACACAACAAACACACAAAACAACAACAAAACAAACAACAAAAACACAAAAACAAAACAACACACAAAACAAAACACAACACAAAAAAAAACACACAAACAAAAACCAAAACAACAAACAACAAAACAACAACAACAAACAAAAAAACAATCAAAAAACACACAACAACAAAACAAAAATCACACAACAAACAAACAAAACACAAATCAAAACAAACAAAAACACAAAACAACAAACACAAAAACACAAAACACAAACAACACAACAAAAACAACAACAACAACACAAACAAACACACAAAAACACAAACAAACACAAAAAAACAAAACACAAACACAACAAAAAACAAAAAAAAACAACAACAAAAACAAAACAAAAAACACAAAAACAAACAACAACAACAAAACAAAACACAACAAAACAAAACAACAAACAAAACAACAAACAAACAAACACAAAAAACACAAAAACAAACAACAAACAAAAAAACAACAACACAAAAAAACAACAAAAAAACAAACAAAAAACAAACAAAAACAACACAAAACAAAACAACAACAAACACAACAAAACAAACAAAAAAACAACAAACACAAAAACAAACAAACACAAACAAAAACAAACAACAAACAAAACAAAACAAACAAAAAACAACAACACAAAAAACAACAAAACACAACAAAACAAAAAACAAACACAAAAACACAACAAAACAACAAAACAAAACAACAAACAAACACAAAACAACAAAACACAACAAAAAACAACAAAACAAAAAAAACAAAACAACAAACAAACACAAAACAAAACAACAAAAAAAACAAAAACACAAAAAAACAACAAAAACAACAAACAAAAAACAAACACAAAACAACAAAAAAACAAACAACAAAAACAAACACAAAAAAACAAAAACAAACAACAAAAAACAAAAACAAACAACAAACACAAAACAAAACACAAAAAACACAAAAACAAAAAACACAACAAACAAAACAACAACAAAACAAACAACAAAAACAAAAAAAACAAACAAAACACAAACAAACAAAACAAAAACAAACAACAAAAACACAACAAAACAACAAAACAAAAAAACACAAACACAAAAAAAAACAAACAACACAAAAACACAAACAAACAAAAACAACACAAAAACAAACAAAACAAAACAAAAAACAACAAAAACAAAACAAAAACAACAAAACAACACAACAAACAAAACAACAAAACAAAAAAACAACAAAACAAAAACACAAACAACACAAAACAAAAAAACAACAAACAAAACAAACAAAACAAACAAACAACACAAACAAAACAAAACAAAAACAAACAACACAACAAAACAACAAAACAACAACAAAACACAAAACAAACAAAACAAAAAACAAAACAAACAAAACAACAACAAACAAAAACAAACAAACACAACAAAAAAACACAAACAAACAAACAAAACACAAAAACACAAAACACAAAACAAACACAAACAAAAACAACAAAACAAACACAAAAAACAACACAAACAACAAAACCAAACAAAACAAACACAAACAACAACAAAAACAACAAAAAAACAAACAACAAAAACACAACAAAAACAACAACAAAAAACAACAAAAAACAAAAACACAAACAACACAACAAAACAACAAACAAAAACACAAAACAAAAAAACAAACAACAACAAAACAAACAAACAAAACAACAAAACAAACAAAACAACAAACACAAAAACAAAACAACAAAAAACAAACAACAAAACAACAACACAACACAAAAAAACAAAACAACAAACAAAAACACAAACAAAACAAACAAACACAACAAAACAACAAACAAAAACAAACAAAAAACAACAACAAACAACAAACACAAAACAAACAAACAACAAACAAAAACACACAACAAAACAAACAAACAACAAAAAAACACAAAACAAAAACAAACAAAACAAACAAAACAACAACACAAACAACAAAACAAACACAAAAACAAACACAAAAACAACAAAACACAAAAAAAACAACAAAAACAACAAAACAAACAACAAACACAAAAAACACAACAAAACAAACAAACAAAAAACAAACACAAACACAACAAAACAAACACAAAAACAAACAACAAAAAACACAAACAAACACAAAACACAACAAAAAACAACAAAAAAAAACAACAACAAAACACAACAAACAACAAAACACAAACAAAACAAACAAAAACAACAAAACAACAAACAAACACAAAAAACAAAAACAAAACAACAAAAACAACAAACAAAACACAACAAAACAAAACAAAAACAAAAACAACAAAAACAAACAAAAAAACAAACACAAAACAAACAACAAACAAACAACAAAAACAAAAACAAAAACAACACAAAAACAAACAAAAAACACAAACAAAACAACACAAAACAACAAACACAAACAAACAACAAAAAACACAACAAAAAAACAAAAAACAACAAAACAAAAAACACAAACAAACAAAAAACAAAAAAACAAACAACAAACAAACACAAAAACAAACAAAAACAACAAAACAAACAACAAAAAACAAAACAAACAAAACAAACAAAACACAAAACAAAAAACAAACAACAAACAAAACAACAAAACAACAAAACACAACAAACAAAACAACAAAAACACAAACAACAAACAACAACACAAAACAACAAACAAAAACAAAAACAAAAAACAAAAACAACAACAAACAAAACAACAAAAAACAAACAAAACACAAAAAACAAACAAAACAACAAACACAAAAACAAACAAAAAACAAAAACAAACACAAAAAACAAAACAAAAACAAACAAACACACAAACAAAAAACAAAAACACAACAAACAAAAAACAAAACAAAACAAAACAACACAAAACAAACAACAACAAAAACAAACAAAAAAACAACACAAACAAAACAACACAAAACAAAAAAAACAACAAAACAAAACAACAAACAAACAAACAACAACAAAACAACAAAACAACACAACAAAACAAAAACACAAAAACAAAACAACAACAAAAACAAAACAACACAAAAAACAAAACAACACAAACAACAACAAAAACAAACAACACACACAAAACACAAAAAACAAAACACAAAACAAAAAAAAACAAACAAAAACAAACAAAAACAACACAAACAAAAACAAAACAAACAAAAACAAAACAAACAAAAACACACAAACAAAACAAAACAACAAAACAAACAAAAACAAAACAAAAACAACAAAAAACACAAACAAAAAAACACAACAAACAAAAACAACAAACAACAAAAACAACAACAAAACAAACAAAAAAACAAAACAAACAAAAACAACAAAAAAACAACACAAAAAACACAAACAACAAAAACAAAACAAAACAAACAACAAACACACAACAAAACACAAAAACAAACAAAAACAACAAACAACAAAAACAAACAACAAACAAAACAACAACAAACAAACACAAACAACAAAAACAAACACAAAAAACAAACAAAAACAAACACAAAAACAAAAACAAACAAACAAACAACAAAACAACAAAAAACAAAACAAAAACACAACAAAAAACAAAACAAACAAACAAAACAAACAAAAACAACAAAACACAACAAAACACAACAAAAAAACAAAACAAAAAAAACAAACAAAACACAACAAAAACACAAAACAAAAACAACAACAAAAACAACAAAACAACAAAACAAACAAAACAAACAACAAAAACACAAAACAAACACAAAAAACAAACAAAACACAAAAACAAACAAAACAAACAAACACAAAAAAACAACAAACAACAACAAAACAACAAAACAAAACACAAACAAACAAAAAAACACACAACAAACAAACAAACAAACAAAAAACACACAAACAAACAAAACAAAAAACAACACAAAACAAAACAACAAACAAAACAAAAACACAACACAAAAACAAAACAAAACAACACAAAAACAAAACAAACAACAAAACAACACAAAACAAACACAAACAAAAAAACAAAAACAAAAACACAACACAAAAACAACAAACAAACAAAAAACACAAAAAAAACAACAAACAAAACAAAAACAACAACAAAACACAACAACAAAAAACAAAAAACAAAAAACAAACACAAAACACAAAAAAACAACAAAAAACAAACACAAAAACAACACAAACAACAAACAAAAAAACAAACAAAAAACAAAACAACAAACAACAAAAACAAAACAAACACAAAACAAACACAACAACAAAAACAAACACAAAAAACAACAAACAAAAACAACAAACAACACAAAAACAAAAACAACAAACAAACAAAAAAAACAACAACAAACAAAAACACAAACAAAACAAAACAAACAAACAAACAACAAACAAAAAACAAAACAACAAAACAACAACACAAACAAAAAAACAACAAACACAAACACAACAAACAAAACAAACAAAACAAACAACAATCTCACACAAACAAAACAACAAAAACACAAAACCAAAAAAACACAAACACAACAAACAACAAAAAACAAACACAAAAACAAAAAACAAACAAAAACACAAACAAAAACAAAACAACAACAAAAACAACACAACAAAACACAAAACAACACAAACAAAAAAAAACAAAAACACAAAACAACAAAAAACAAACACACAAAAAACAAAAACAAACAACAAACACAAACAAAAACAACAAACAAAAACAAAAACAAAACAAACAACAACAAAACACAAACACAAAACAAAACAAACACAAAAACAAACACACAACAAAAACAACAAACAAACAAAAAAAAACACAACAAACAAAAACACAACAAAACAAAAACAACACAAACAAAAAACAAACAACACAAAACAACAAAAAACACAAACAAAACAACAAACAAACAAAACAAAACAAAAAAAAACAAACAAACAAAAACACAACAAAACAACACAAAACAAAAACAAACACAAAACACAAAAAACAACAACAAAAACAACACAAAACAAAACAAACAAACAACAAAACAAAAACACAAAAAAACACAACAAAAACAAACAACAAAACAAACAAACAACACAAACAAAACAAAAACAACAAACACAAAACAACAAACAACAAAACAAAACAAACAAAAAAAACAACAAAAAACAAAACAACAAAACAAAAAACAACAACAACAAAACAACACAAACAAAACAACAAAACAAACAACAAAACACAACAAACAAAAAAAACACAAAAACAAACAACAAACAAAACAAAAAACAAACAAAAACAAACAAACAAACAAAACAACAACAAACAAACAAAAACAACAAAAAACAAAACAAAACAAAAAACAAAACAAAAACAACAACAAAACACAAACAAACAAAACACAAAAACAACAACACAAAAAACACAAAAACAAAAAACAAAAACAAAACAAAAAACAAACAACAACAAACAAAAACAACACAAACAAAAACACAACAAAAAACAAACAAAACAAACAAAAACAAAACAAAAAACACAAACAAAAAACAAACAAAACAACAAAAAACAAAACAACAAAAAAAACAAACAACAACAAACACAACAAAACAAACACAACAACAACAAAACAACAAACACAAAAAAACAACAACAAAAAACAAACAACAACACAAAACAAAACAACAAACAACAAAAACACAACAAAACAAACAACAAACACAAACAAAAAACACAAAACAACAAACAACACAAAAACAAACACAAACAACAAAAAAACAACAAAAACAAAACAACACAAAAACAAACAAAAACACAACAAAAAACAACAAACAAACACAACAAACAAAAAAACAAAACACAAAACACAAAAACAACAAACACAAAACAACAAAACAAAAACAAAACAAAACACACAACACAACAAAACAAAAACAAACAACAACAAAACAAACAAACAACAAAAACAACAAACAAAACAAAACACAAAAAAAAACACAACAAAAAAACAAAACAACAAAACAACACAAAAACAACAAAAACAAACAAACACACAAAACAAAACAAACAAAACACAAAACAAAACAAAACAAAAAACAACAAAAACAAAACAACAAAAAACAAAACACAAACAAACAAAAAAACAAAAACAAACAAAACACAAAACAAAACAAACAAAAAAAAACAACAAAAACACAAAACAAACAAAAACACAACAAAAACAACAAAACAAAAACAACACAAAAAACAAAACAACAAACAAAACACAACAAACACAACAACAAACAAACAAAAAACACAAAAAACACAAAACAACAAAAAACAAAAAAACACAACAACAACACAAAACACAACAAAACAAAACAACAAAAACACAACAAAAAAAAACAAAAACAAACAAAAACAACAACAAAACAAACAACAAAAACAAACAAAAAACAAAACAACAAAAACACAAAACAACAAAAACACAAAACAAACAAACAAAACACAAAACAAAACAACACAAAACAAACAAACAACAAAAAAAACAAACAAAACAAACAAACAAAAAACAACAAAACAAACAACAACAAACAAAACAAAAACACAACAACACAAACAACAAAACAAAAACAACAAACAAACAAAAACAAACAAAACACAACAAAAACAAAACAACAAACAAAACACAAAAACAAAACACAACAAACACAAAAACAAACAAACAACAAAACAACAAAACAACAACAAAACAAAAACAACACAAAAAAAAACAACACAAACAAAAAAACAACAAAAAACACAACAAAAAAACACAAAAAACAACACAAACACACAAACAAAAACAAAACAAAAAACAAAAAAACAAACAAACAACAAACAAAAACACAAAACAACAACAAACAAAAAACACAAAAAACAAACAACAACAAAACAAACAACACAAACAACAAAACACAAAAACAAAACAACAAAAACAACAAACAAAACAACAACAACAAAACAAACAACAAACACACAAAAAACAAACAAAAAACAAACAACAACAACAAAACACAAAAACAAAAACAAAACAACAAAACAACACAAAAAACAAAACACAAAACAACACAAACAAACAAAACAAACAACACAAAAAAACAAAACACAAAACAAAAACAACACAAAAACAACAAACAAAAACAAAAAACAAACACAAACAACAAACAAAACAACAAACACAACAAACAAACAAACAACAAAACAAACAAAAACAAACAAAAACAAAAAACAAAAACAAACAAAACAACAAAAACACAAACAAACAAAACACAAACAACAAAACACAAACAACAAACAAAACACAAAACACAAACAAAAAAACACAACAAAACAAACAAACAAAAACACAAAAAAACAACAACAAACACAAAACAAAACAAAAAACAAAACAAACACAAAACAACAAAAACAAAAACACAACACAAACAAACAACAAAAACACAACAAAACACAACAAAAAACAAAACAAAACAAACAAAAACAACAAACAAACAAAAACAACAAAACAAAAAACAACAAAAAACACAAAACAACAACAAACAAACACAAAAAACAAACAACAAAACAAAACACAAAACAAAAAACAACAAACAAACAAAACAACAAACAAAACACAAACAAACAAACACACAAACAAACAAACAACAAACAACACAAACAAACACAAAAAAACACAACAAAAAACAAAACAACACAAAAACAACAACAAACAAAAAACAACAAAACAACAAACAAAACAACAAAAACAAACAACAAACAAAAACAACAAAACAAAACAAACAAACAACACAAACAAAAAAACACAAACAACACAAAACAACAAAACAAAAACAAACAAAAAACAAAACAAACAAAACACAAAACAACACAAACAAAAACAACAAAACAAACAACACAACAAAAACACAAACAACAAAAACAACAAAAACAAACACACAAACAAAACAACAAACAACAAAACAAACAAAAAAACACAAACAACAAAACACACAAAACAACAACAAAAACAAACAAAAAAACAACAAACAAAACACAAACAACAAAAACAAACAAAACAACAAAAACACAAAAAAAACAAACAAACAACAAAACAAAACAAACAAACAACAACAACAAACAAAACACAAACAAACAAAAACACAACAAAAAACAACAACAAACAAAACAACAAACAAACAAAAAAAACACAAACACAACAACACAAAACACAACAAAACACAACAAACAACAAAACAAAAACAAACAAACAACACACAACAAAAACACAACAAAACACAAACAAACAACAAAACAACAAAAAACAACACACAAAAACAAACAAAAAACAAACAAAAACAAAAACAAAACAAACACAAAACACAACAAAAAACAAAACAACAAACACAAACAAAACAACAAACAAAAACACAAAACAAACAACAAACACAACAAAAACAACAAACACAAAACAACAAAACAAACAAACACAAAAACAAAACACAAACAAAACAAAAACAACACAAAAACAACAAACAAACACAAAACAAACACAACAACAAAACAACACAAACAACAAAACAACAACAAAACAACACAAAACAACACAACAACAAAACACAACAAATCACACAAAATCAAACAACACACCACAAAGAAACAATCAAACACACAAACCACAAATCAAACAAACAAAATAACAAACAAAACACATCAACACATCAACAACAACAACAACAGCAAACACAACAAAAAACAACAACAACAAACACAAAATCACAATAATCAACCCAACATCAAACACACATAACAACAAAAAACAAAAAACAAAACATCACAACAAAACCACAAACAATCACAACACAACAACAACAAAAACACAAAACAAATCAAACAAAAACAAACAACACCAAAATCAACAAACACACAAAACCACAAAAACACAAAACACATAACAAACAAACAAATCACACAACACAACACACCAAAAAACCATCACACAAACAATCACCAACACACAAAAAAATCACACAAAAAACATCACAACAACAACAAACAAACACAAACAAAACAACATCAAACAACAATACGATCAAACGACACAGATCACCACAACACAACACAAAACAGTCAAAAACAAACGCACAACCCAAAAAACACCCACACATCACCAACACCAACACAAAACTCAACAAACAACAGACAACAACACACAACACATTCAACACACAACAAAACACCAACAAACAATCACGCCCAACACAAAACAGATCACACAACACTCACACAACACATCAACACAAAACACAAAACACCAACCAAAAACACAACCAAATCAAAAACATCAACAACATCCCACCACAACAATCAACCAAACACACACAACAAACAAAGACAAAATCACACAAACACATCATTCACACACACAAACCCCAACACACAACACAAACACAACATCACAAACCAAAAACCCCAACAAACACACACAAACACACACAACGAATACCAGAAACACACACACATCAAACAAATACAAAACACAACACCGCGACAGCAACACATCACAAACAACAACATCAATCACACCAACAAACGAAAACAACATAACACAACACCATCAAACAAATCACCACCACATCACACATCACACTAAACACACACACACACACATCTAAACAACATCAAATCAACAGATCACACAACACAGACCACCAAACAAAAAGAACACAACCAGACACACAACAGCACACAACAGCACAACCCCTCACAAATCACACAAACATATCCATCACAAAGCACAGATACACAAACAACACACACAGCAACACATCACAACACCACACACAAACACACAAAACAGACAAACACAAACACACACTCACAGCACACCCAACACATCACACAACACCACACCATCACAAATCACCGAATCCACACAATCAACTAGAAGAAACACACATCACACCACAAACACACACAACACACAACACAACATCAACTACCAATCAACAAACATCACACAAACACTACAGCACAAACACAAACATACCACAACACACACAGAACACATCAAAAATCACACAACATACAACCCAACCACAAAAACCACAACCCCAAAAACCAAACCACAAAACCCAACAAACCAAAAATCAACAAAAAAACAAAACACCAACAAAAAAAAAAAAAAAAAAACACAAATCCCACAAAAACAAACACAAACCAAACAACACCAAACAATCAAACCAAAACAAAAATCAAAACAAACAAACAACAAAAAAAAACAACATACAAACAAACAACACAAATCACAATCAACCACAACAAACCAAACAACAAACAAACCACACAACATCACACAAACAAAAACCACAACAACAAACACCACAAAAAAAACACACATCAACAAAACAAAACACAAAAAAAACCAAATCAAAACACAAATCAAACCAAAACCACAATCAAACAAACAAAAAAAACACACAAACAAAACAACAACACCCCAAACACAAACACACAAATCAAAAAAAAACTCACACAATCAACAACCAACAAAACACCAATCACCAAAACAAACCAAAAAAAAAACAATCAAACCACAACACACACAAACCAACCAAAAACAACAAACATCAAACAAAAAAAAAATCAACACAAAAAAACAATCAACACAAATCAAAAACCTCAAAAAAAAAAAAACAAAACACAACAAACCCACACAAACAATCACAACACAAAACAAATACAAAATCAACCAAAAACAAACAAAACAACAAAACAAAACACCACACACAAAAAAAAAATCAAAAATCAACCCACACAAAAACCCAAACAAAACAAAACCCCATCACAAAACCACAAACAATCAAACAAAACACAATAAACAAACATCAAAAACAAATCACAACAAACCCACTCCAACAACATAAAACAACACAAAACAAACCAAAAAACAACAACAAACACAACCAAAAACACACAAAAACCCAAAAAACCCACCAACACACACAAAAAAACCAAACAACACAAACAAAACACACCAAAAAACAAACAAACAAACAAAAACACAAAACACAACAAACACAAAACAAAAAAAAAACAACAAAAAACAACATCCCACCAAAACAAAAACACAACAAAAAAACAAAATCAAAAACCAAAATCAAACAAAAAAACAAAAACACACAACAAAAAAAACAACCACAACAAACACAACACCAAAAAAACAACCACACAAAACAAAAAAAACCAAAACCACAACACACCAACAAACACCAACCACATCAAAAAAAAAAAACCAACACCAAAAACATCAAACCACACAACACACCAAACATCACCACAAAACCATCAAAAAACACACAATCCACAAACACCAAAAACAACAACAAAAAAACAAACAAAAAACAAAACAACCAACAAACAATCAAACAAAACAAAAAAACCAAACAAAAAAACCAACACAAAAATACAACAAAAAACAAAAAAAATCACACACCACAACAAAACAAAAAAACACAACACCAACATCAACACAATCAAAACAAAAAAAAAACACCCAAAAATAACACAAAAACACACCAACAACCAAACACAAACAAAAAACAAAAACAAAAAAAACCAACACAACCACAAACCAAAACAAAACACAAACCACACCAAAAAACACAAAATCACAAACACAAAAAACACAATCAAAACACAAAACACAAACCACAAACAAACACCACCCACAAACACAAAACCAACAAAAAACAAACACATCAACAACAAAAAAACAAAAACAATCAAAAACACAAACACTCAACAACACCCAAAACAAACCAATCAAAAACACCACAACAAAAAACCAACACAAAACCAAAAAACATCCAAAAACAACAACAACAAAAACCAAAACACACAAAACACCCACACAACCCAAACAAAAACACACAAAAAACAACAAACCAACAAAAATCAAAACAAAAACAAACAAAAACACAAAACATCAAAACACACACACACAAAATCAAACAAAACCAACACACAAAACAACACAAAAAACAAAAACCAAAAACATCACAAAAAAAAAAAAAAAAATCCAACAACCACTCACACAAACCAACAACCAAAACCAAAAAAAAACCATACAAAACAAAACAACACAAACAAAAACCCATCAACACAAACAACAACCACACAACAAAAACAACAACCAAAACAAACAAAAAAAACACAAAAAAAACACACAAAAACAAAACACACACAATCAACCAACAAACACACAAAACAACCACATCCACAAACAACACAACCAACAAAAAACAAACACAAAACAACAAAAAACCACATACACCAAAACAACAAAAACCAACAAACACATAAACACAAATCCAAACAACCAAAACAAACAAAAAACAAACAAACTAATCAACCAAAGACTACACACAAAAACACCACACCACAAACAACACAAACAACAACACAAAAAAACAAAACAAACCAAAACATAAAAACAACAAACAAACAACTACACACAACAAAACAAAAACAACACAAACACAACACACACAACAAACAGAATACCAAAAATACAACACAACAACCACAAACTAAAACAAACAGACACAGTCAATAACACAAAACCAACACAAAAAACAAAACACAAACAACAAACACACACAAACCAACAAAACAACAAAAACAATAACATCACACTAAAAACACACACACAACACAAAACACAAAAACCAAACACAAAAAACAAAACACAAACAACACAAAACAAAAACACCAAACCCAAACAAACCACCAAAAACCAACACAATACAAACACACATCAAACACAACAACACACAACCACAACAAAAAACATAACCACAAAATCAACCAAAACAAACACAAAACACACAAAACACACAAAAACACAAAATAAACAACAACACAACACAAACCATACAAACACAAACACAAAACAACACCATAACTACATACAACATAAAAACACAATACCAAACAAATAACAAATAAAACAAAACAAACAAAACACAACACAAAAACCACCAAATAATCAAACAAACACAAAAACAACAAAAACAAAACAATAAACACTACACACAACAAACAAATCACAACAAAACACACAAAATCAATACAAAACACCAACACAAAAACAACAACACACAAAGACAAAACAACTCAACAAAAAAACACAAAAACAAAACAAAACACAACGACCAACAAACAAAACCCACACAAAAACAACACACACAAACAATAACAACAAATAACCATCAAAAACATAACACCAAACAAACCACAAACCAAAAACAACAACACAAATACACACCACACACCAAAACAAACAAAAAAACCAAACAAAAATCAACAAACACAACAAACCACATCAACAATAAACAACAAGACACAAAACAAAAAACCACAAAAAAACAAACAAACAAACAACAACACAAGAACACACAAAACAACAAACAAACAACACAACATACAAAACCAAACACAAAAAAACAAAACAAACATAAACACAAAAATAACAACAACACACCAACACATAACACACACACAAACACAACTCCAAACTAGACACAAAAAAACAAACAACAAACAAAAAAAAACAAACACAACAAACAAAAAACAACAAAACAAAACAAAACAAACAAACAAAACACAAACAAACACAACAAACAAAACAACAACAAACAACAAAACAAACAAAAAACAACAAAAACAAACAAACAAAAAAAACACACAAACAAAACAAAACAACAAACAAACAAAAACAAAACACAAAAACAAACAAAAACAACAAAAAAACAAACACAACAAAAACAAAACAAAAAAACAAAAAAACAAACACAACAACAAAACAAAACAACAAACAAAACACAAAACAAACAAAAAACAAAAACAAAAAACAACAAAACAAAAACAAACACAAAACAAACACAAACAAAAACAAACAAAACAACAAAAACAAAACAACAAAAACACAACAACAAAACAAACAAACAAAAACAAAAAAACAAACACAAAACAACAACACAAAACAAACAAAAACAACACAAACAACAAACAAACAAACAACACAAAACAAACAAAAAAAAACAAACACAACAAAAACACAAAACAACAACACAAAAAAACAACAAAACAACAACAAACACAACAACAAAAAACAAACACAAAAACAAAAACAAACAACAAAAACAAAAACACAAACAAAAACAAAACAAAACAACAAAAAACACAAAAAACAAAACAACAAACAAAAAAAACAACAACAAAAAACAAACACAAAAACAAAAAACAAACAAAACACAACAAAACAAACAACAAACAAAAACAAAACAAAACAAAAACAAAACACAAAAACAAAACAAACAAAAACACAACAAAAACACAACAACAAACAAACAACAAACAACAAAACAAAAACAACAAAACAAAAAACAACAAACAAACAACAAACACAACAAAAACAAACACAACAACAACAAAAACAAACACAAAAACACAAAAAACAACAAACACAAACACAAAAAACACAAAACAACAAACAAACACAAAAACAAACAAAAAACAAAAACAACAAACACAAACAACAAAAACAAAAAAACAAAACAAAACAACAACAAAACAAACAACAAAAAAAACAACAAACAACAAAAACAAAACAACAAAACAAAAACACAAACAACAAAACAAACAACACAAAAACAAAACAACAAACAACAAAACACAAACAAAACAAAAAACAAAAACACAACAAAACAAACAAAAACACAAAAAACAAACAAAACAAACAAAACAACAAACAACAACAAAAACAAACAAAACAAACAAACACACAACAAACACAAAAACAAACAACAAAACAAACAAAAACAACAACAAAACACAACAAAACAAAACACAACAAACAAACAAAAACAAACAACAAACAAAACAAACAACAACACAAAACAACACAAAAAACAAACAAACAACAAAAAACACAACAAACAAAACAACAAACAAAAAACAACAAAACAAAAACACAACAAAACAAACAACAAAAACAAAACAAAAAACAAACAACAAAACAAAAACAAACAAAACAAAAACAAACAAACACAACAAAAACAACAAAAAACAAACACAAAACAACAAAAACAAAAAAAACAACAACAAACAAAAAACAAACAAACAACAAAACACAACAAAACACAACAAAAACAAAACACAAAACAAACACAAAACAACAAAAACAAACAAACAAAACAAAACACAAAAACAAAACAAAACAACAAAAACAAACAACACAAAACAAAACAAACAACAAAAAACAAAACAAAAAAACACAAAAACAAACAAAACACAAACAAACAAAAAACACAAACAACAAAACAAACAACAAACACAAACACACAAACAACAAAAAAAACAAACAACAACACAAACAAACAAAACACAAAACAACAACAAAAACAAAACACAAAAACAAAACAAAACAACAAAACAACAAACACAAACACAACAAAAAAAACACAAACAACAAAACAAACAAACAAAAACAAAAAACAACAAAACAAACACAAAACAACAAACACAAACAACAAACAAAAAACAACAAAACAAACACAACAACAAACACAACAAAAAACAAACAAAACACAACAAAAACAAAACAAACAAAAAACAAACAACAAACAACAACAAAACAAACAAAACACAACAAAACAAAAACACAAACAAAAACAACAAACAACAAAAAAACAAAACAAAAACACAAACAAAAAAAACACAACAAAACAAACACAAAAACAAAACAACACAACAAAAAACAAACAAAAACAAAACAACAAAAAACACAACAACAACAAAAACAACAAAAACACAAAAACAAACAACAAAACAACAAAAAAACAAACAAAAACACAAACAAACAAACAAACACAACAACAAAAAACAAAACAAACAAAAAACAACAAAAACAACAAAACAAACAACAAAAACAACAAACAACAAAAAACACAAACAAAAACAAAAACAAAAAACAAAACAAAAACAAACACAACAAAAAAAACACAAACACAACAAACAAAAACAAAAAACAACAAACAAAACACAAAACAACAAACAACAAAAACAAAACAAAACAAAAACAACAACAAACAACAACAAAAAACAAAACAACAAACACAAAACACAACAAAACAAACAACAAAACAAAAACAAACAAAAAAACACAAAACAACAAACAAAAAAAACAAACAACAAAAAAAACACAAACAAACACAACAAAAAACAAACAAACAAAAACAAACAAACAAACAACAAACAAAAAACCAACAAACAAAAAACAAAACAAAACAAAAACAAAACAAAAAACAACAACAAACAACAAACAAAACAACACAAACAAACAACAAAACAACAAAACACAACAAAACAAACAACAAACACAACAAAACAAAAACACAAAAAAAAACAAAACACAACAAACAACAAACACAACAAAACACAAAACAAAACAAAACAACAACAAAAAACAACAAAAAAACACAACACAAACAAAAAACAAACAAAAAACAAAACAACAAACAAAAACAACACAACAAACAAAAACAAAAAACAAACAACAAAACAAAACAACAAACAAAACAAACAAAAAAAACAACAAAAACACAAAAACAACAACAAAAACACAAACAAAAAACAAACAAAAACAAAACAAACACAAACAACAAAACAACAAAAACAAACAAAAACAACAAAACAACAAACAACAAACACCACAAACAAACAACAAAACACAAAACAAACAACAAAACAACACAAAAAAAACAAACAACAACAAAACAAACAAACAAAAACAACAAAAACAAACACAACAAAACAAACAAACAAACAACAAAAACAACAACAAAAAACAAACAACAAAAAAAACAACAAACAAACAAAACAAAACACAAAAAAAAACAAAAACACAAAACAACAAAAAAACAACAAACAACAAAACAAACACAAAAACAAACAAAACAACACAAACAAAAACAACAAAAAACAAAACAACACAAAACAAACACAAAAAACAAAACAAACAAAACAAAACAAACACAAACAACAAAACACAACAAAAAAACACAAACAAACAAAAAACAAACACAAAACAAAAAACAACACAAAAACAAAACAAAAAACAACAAAACACAAAACAACAAAACAACAAAAAACACAAACAACAACAAACAAAAACAAAAAACAAAACAACAAAACAAACAAAAAAACAACAAACAAACAAAACAACAACAAAACAACAAAAACACAAAACAACAAACAAACACAAAACAAAAACAACAAACAAAACAACAAACAAAAACACAAAAACACAAACAAAAACAAACAAAAACACAAAAAACAAACAACAAAAAACAAACACAAAACAAACAAACACAAAAAAAACAAAAACAAACAAACAAACAACAAACAAAACACAAAACAACACAAACAAAAAACAACACAAACAAAACAACAAAAACAAACACAAACAAACAAACAAAACAACAAAAACAAAACAACAAACAACACAAAACAAAACACAAAAACACAAAAACAACAAAACAAAACAAACAAAACACAAAAACAAAAACAACAAAACAAAAAACAAACAAACAAAAACAACAACAAAACAAAAACAAACAACAAAACACAAACAAAAACAACAAAAACAAACAAACAAAACAAACACAAAAACAACAAAACACAAAAACAACAAAACAACAAACAAAACACAAAAACAAAACAAAAACAACAAAAACAACAAAAAAAACACAAACAACAAAAACACAAAACAAACAAACAAAAACACAACAAAAACACAAAACAACAAAACAAAACACAAACACAAAACAACAAACAAAAACACAAAACAACACAAAAAAAAACAACAAAACACAAACAAAACAACAAAACAACAAACAAAACAAAAAACACAAAAAACAAAACAAACAACAAACAAAACAACAAACAAAAAACAAAACAACACAAACAAAAACAACAACAAACAACAAACAAAACACAAACAACAAAACAAACAACAAAAACAACAAAAACAAACAAAACACAAACAAAAAACACAAAAACAAACAAAAACAAACAACACAAAACAAAAC
Source organism: Pseudopleuronectes americanus (assembly GCA_038501795.1). Taxonomy (NCBI): domain Eukaryota; kingdom Metazoa; phylum Chordata; class Actinopteri; order Pleuronectiformes; family Pleuronectidae; genus Pseudopleuronectes; species Pseudopleuronectes americanus. The sequence goes on from JBAMIH010000143.1 coordinate 53,673, forward strand.
AAAACAACAAACAAACACAAAACAAACAACACAAAAACAACAAACAAACAAACAAAACACAACAACAAAACAAAAAACAAAAAAACACAACAACAAACAAAACACAAAACAACAAAACAACAAACACAAAAAAAACAAAAACAAAAAAACAACACAAAAACAAAACAAACACAAACAAACAAAAACAAACAAAAACAAACACAAAAAACAACAAACAAAAAACAAAACACAAACAAACACAAACAAACAAAACAACAAAACAAACAACAAACAAACAAAAACACAACACAAAAACACAAACAAAAAAAACAACAAAAACAACAACAAAACACAAAACAAAACAACAAACAACAAACAAAACAAACAAAAACAAACAAACACAAACAAAAACAACAAACAAAACAACAACAAAAAAACAAACACAAACAAAAACAACAAACAAAAAACAAAACAACACAAAACAACACAAAAACAAACAACAAAAACAACAACAAAACAAACAAAAACAAAACAAACAAAAAACAAAACAAAAAAACAAACAACAAACAAAAACACAAACACAAAACAAAACACAAAACAAACACAAAACAAAAAACAAACAAACAAAACAAAAACAACAAAAAACAAAACAACAAAACACAAAAACAAACACACAAAAACACAACAAACACAAACACAAAACAAACAAAACAAAAAACAACAAAACAAAACAAAACAACAAACAAAAACAAACAAACAACACAACAAAAAACAAACAAAAAACAAAACAAACAAAAACAAACAAAACAACAACAAAACAAAAACAACAAAAAAACACAACACAAAAACACAAAAACAAAACAAACAAAACACAACAAAACAAAACAACAAACAAAACAAAACAACAAAAAACACAACAACAAAAACAAACAAAAACAAAACAAACACAACAAACAACAAAACACAAACAAAACAACAAAAAACACACAAAAACACAAAACAAACAAAAACAACAAACAAACAACAAAACAAAAACAAACAAAAACAAAACAAACAAACAAAAACACAAACACAACAAAAACAAAACAACAACACAAAAACAACAAAAACAAAACAACAAACAAAACAAAAACAACACAAAACAACACAAAAACAAAACAAAACAACAAACACAAACAAAAACACAAAAAACAACAAACAAAAACACAAACAAACAAAAACAAAACAAACAACAACACAAAACAAACACAAAAACAACAACAAAAAAACACAAAAAACAAACAACAAAAACAACACAAAAACAAAACAACAAAAACAAACAAAACACAAACACAAACAAAAAAACAAAACAACAACAAACAAAAACAACAAACACAACACAAAACAAAAAACACCAACACAACAAAAACAAAAACAAACAAAACAACAACAAACACAAACAAACAAAAACAAACAAAACAACAAAAAACAAAACAAAACAAAAAACACAACAAACACAAAACAAACAAACAAAACAACAAAACAAAACACAAACAAAACACAAAAAAACAACAAACAAAACAAAAAAAACAACAAAAACAAACAAAACAAACACAACAAAACAAACAAACAACAAACACAAACAAAAACAAACAAAAACAACACAAAAACAACAAACAAACAACACAAAAACAACAACAAAAACAAACACAACAAAAACAAACAAACAAAACACAAAACAAAAAACAAACAACAAACAAAAACAAAAAAACAAAACACAAACAACAAAAAACAAACAAAACAAAAACAAAAACAACACAAACAAAACAACAAACAAAAACAAAACACAAAAACAAAAACAAAACACACAAACAAACAAAACAACAAAAACAAACACAAAACAACAAAAACACACAAAAACAAACAAACAAACAAACAAAAACAAAACAACAACAAAAAACAACAAACAAAACACAACAACACAACAAAAAACAACAAACAAAAACAAACAACAAAAACAACAAAAACAACAACAAAACAAACACAAAAAAACACAACAACAAAACACAAACAACAAAAACAAAACAAACAAAAAACAAACACAAAACAACAAAAACAACACAAAAACAAACAACAAACAAACAACAAAAACAACAAAAACAAAAAAACACAACAAACAACAAAAAACAAAACACAAACAAAAAACAAACACACAACAAAAACAACAAACAACAAAACAAACACAAACAACAACAAAAACACAAACAAAACAAAAACAAACACAACAAAAACAAACAAAACAAACAACAACAACAAACAAACAACACAAAAACAAACAACAAAAAACAAACAAACAAAAACAAACAAACACAAAACAAAAAACACAAAACAAAACAAAACAACACAAAACAAAACAACAACAAAACAACAAAACAAAAAAACAACAACAAAAACAACAAAACACAAAACAAACAACAAACAAAAACAAAACAACAACAAAAAAAACAAACAACAAACAAAAACAACACAACAAAACAAACAAAACAAAAACAAACAACAAAAACACAAAAAAAACACAAAACAAACAAACAAAAACAAAACAAAACACAAACAACAAAAACAAAACAAACAAACAACACAAAAAAACAAAACAAACAAAAAAACAACAAAACAACAAAACAAACACAAAAAACACAACAACACAACAAAACAAAAAACAAACAACACAACACAAACAAAAACAAACAAAAACATCAAACAACAAACAAAACAAACAACAAACACAAAACAAAACAAACACAAAAACAAAACACAAAAACAAAACAACAAAAAAACAAAAACAAAAACAACAAACAAACAAAACACAAAACAAACAAACAAACACAAAAACAACAACAAAAAAACAAAACAAAAACAAACAAACAAAAAAACAAAAAACAAAAACAAAACAAACAACAAAAACAACAACAACAAAAACAAAAACAAAACAACAAACACAAAAAAAACAAACAAAAAACAAAACAACAAACACAAAAAACAAAAAAACAAACAAAAACACAAACAACAAAAAACAAAACAACAAAAAAACAACAAAAACACAACAAAAAAACACAACAAACAAACAAAAAACAAACAAAAACAACACAAAACAAAAACAAACACAAAAAAACAAAAACAAAACACAAACAACAAAAACAAACACAAAACAACAAAAACAACAACAAACAAACAACAAAACAAACAAAAACACAAAAACAACAAAACAAACAACAAAACAAAAAACAAAAACAACAAACAAACACACAAAAAACAACAAAACAACAAAAACAAAACAAAAACAAAACAAAACAAACACAACAAAAACAAACACAACAAAAACAACAACACAAAAAAAACACAAAACAACAAAAACAACAAAACACAAAAAACAACAACACAAAAAACAAACAAACAAACACAACAAACAAAAACAACAAACAAACAAACAAAAACAACACAACAAAAAACAAAAAACAACAACAAAACAAAAACAACACAAACAAAAAAACAACAAAACAACAAAACAAAAAAACAAAACAAACAAAACAAAAACACAACAAAAACAAACAAAAACAAACAAAAAACACAAAACAAAACAAACAACAAACAACAAACACAAAACAAAAAACACAAAACAAACAAAACAAACAAACAAAAACAACACAAAAAAACAAAACAAAAACAAACAAAACAAAAAACAAAACAAACAAACAAAAAACAAAACAACAAAAAAACAAAACAACAAACAAAACAACAAAAACAAAACAAAACAAAACAAAAAAAACAACAAAAACACAAAAAAACAACAAACAAAACACAAAACAAAAAAAACAAAAAACAACAAAAAACAACAAAAACACAAACAAAAAACAACAAAAAAACAAAAACAACAAACAAAAAACACAAAAACAAAACAAACAAAAACAACAAACAACAAACAAAAAAAACAAAAACACAAAAAAACAAAAACAACAACAAAAAAACAAAAACAAAAAAACAACAAAAAACAAAACAAAAACAACAAAAACAAAAACAAAAACAACAACAAACAACAAAAACAACAACAACAAAGCACACAAAACAAAAATACAACTCACAAACAACAAAAACAACAAAACAATAACAACAAAAAACAAAACACTACAGAAACACACAAAATAACAAACAACATACAAAAGAACAAAAACAAAACAAACACAAACACAATCAAACCACACAATCACAACACACAACACAACACACACACATCACAAACAATACAAAATAACAAAACAAACAACAAAAACACTAAAATCAACAAAAACTACAAACCAAAAACAACAAAAACAACACAAAACAAAAACACAACCAAAAAACAAAAACATAACACAAAACAACAAAAAAACACATCAACCACAAAAAATAACAGACAACAAAAAAAACAAACAAAAATCAAAACACACACACAACAACGACTCACAAACAAAAAGCCACAAACAACAAAGGTACATACTACACCAACAACACAAAAGCACACATATCCAAACAGACACAAACAGACCACAACGAGCAAATACAACACAACAGCACACAAAACAGCTGAAACAAAAAGCCACAAAACACACACAAGCCACACACACCAATCAAACAAAAAACACACCACTAGAACAAATACACAACGACAAGACTACAACATCCACACAAACAGCTAAATCGAAATAAACACACACACACTCGTAACAAAACAGAAGCACATCAACAGCAAATACACGAAGCACACACAACAACAACACAAGTCAAAAACACACAATAAACAAACACAAACCACACTACCATACAACAAATACCAACCAACATACATCCATAACAACAGACAACACAGACATCACAACACGACACAACAAACAAAAAGTCACAACACAACCAATCACGACAAAATACAATCTACAACCACACACAACACAGAACAGCGATACACAACTCAAGATCTATTGTACAAACTATCACGACCAAACAACGAAAAACCACACATAGAAACAAAGTTTACAAAATTACACAAAAACAAACAATATAACCACAAACACCACTACACATTCACATGACACCGAAAACAAACAACAACACACAAACAAATACACCCTACGACATCACTAAGCAAAAAGTCCACAACACAGACCAGAAAACATAAGCGATAGCGCATCGTAGACAAATCAAGACACGACTAGTCACACCATCTACTTACGATACGAAGCAAAAGCAAAACCAGAGACAACCATCAATATTTTAACACTAGCGAGCAACAGCCGATCTAGAATTAACACAACAAACATATCCCACTAGGAGTCATAATCGACCCCAATAAAACAACAAAAACAAAACGCGAACCAAATACACTACAAGAAAAACAAATCTCACAAATTACGAACAGAACAATCACCAACGACTCCAACACACTAAAAACTAATACACTCATTTTCATCTACACAGACATTTACAGATTACAAAATCACAACATACAACTAATCGAACAACAAGCTATCCCACAGTCTGTCAACATTATATTTCTTAACGTCAGTACACGGCATCATCCGAGAACACATTTAGAACGACTACATCTATGTTCTGCAAGATATCAGAAGCAGCGCAGATAACAGTCAAACATCTCATCCAAGAAAGCATCGAAGACATACAAACCACACAACTCGATGATTTACAACATAAACACTACATCACAAACAACAAACAAACCACACAAACAAACTTCTAACAAACAATAAACAAAACACACCAATACACACTAGAAAACACAAAACACATCACCCACAATCATCAACAACACATATCACATCAGCACAGACAGACCAGACAACACGAAGTACATACACACAAACATCACACATATCGCAAAACATCCAGAAGACAATCATGAGACCACATCACAACATCACATACAATAGCAATCACACAACCACACCGAAACCACAAACAATACAAACCAAACACGGAGCCCAAACATCAAACGCAAGACAAACACAAACAGAACACACCAACCCGACACACACAGTCACACTAATCACCAACACTAGACACACAGAACATACACCGACAACGATCAAACCACACAATCACACAACTACACATATGCATACATCAACACACAATTACACGAAGCCAGACACGTGAAAAACCACCAACAACAGCACAACCACAACACAAATCAGGACAGCATGACTACACAAACAATTCACAACACCAACCTCCCTACACAACTAGTAGACATCTATCACAGGCAACACAACGACACATACAAACAACACACCCAAACATACAGACTAAAACATCCAAACCAAAAAACAACGACAACAAAACCATCAATTCAACAACAGACTACAGCCAAACCAACACACACAAAGCACACACACATAAGACTAAACATCAACAGACTATCACATCGGACACACAAGATACATACAACACTACAGCACACTGAACAGACCACAACAATGAATACCAACATCAACAAACACAAAGAAACAAACAAACAACACACACAAGACAAAGACATACCAGCACAAATCATACACGGTAAACATTAGATCAGAACAACTAACGACATCAGAACGACCCACTACTACGCATCAACATCTAAACATACATCACACAAAGACAAGGGCGACACACACACCACCAAACCTACGACACGAACTACTACCACAGACAACACACCACTACAAAACAAATACCCATCGACACTAAACTACCAAACACTACCAATAAAACAACACGACAAACAAACAAAACAACAAACAAAACACAAACAACACAACAAAACAAACAACAAAACAACAAAACACAAACAAACACAAACACAACAAACAAACAACAAACAAACAAAACACAACAAAAACACAACAAACAACAAAAACACAACAACACAACAAAACAAAAACAAACAACACAAAACAACAAACAAACAACAAACAACAAAACAAAAAAACACAACAAACACAAAACAAACAAAACAACAAAACACAAAACAAAACAAACAAAAACAACAACAAAAAACAAACAACAAAACAAACACAAAAACACAAACAAACAACAAAAAACAAACAACAAACAAACAACAACAAAACACAAACAAAACAAACACAAACAACAACACAAAACAAACAACAAACACAAAAACAAACAAAACAACAACAAAACACAAACAAAAACAACAAAACACAACAAACAAACACAACAAAAAACAACAACAAACAACAAACAAAACAACAAAACAACACAAAACAACAAAAACAAACACAAAACAAAAAACAACACAAACAAAACAAAACACAAACAACAAACAAAACAAAACAACAAAACAACAAACAACAAACAAAACAAAAAACACAAACAACAAACAAAACAACAAACAACACAACAAACAAAAACACAAACAAAACAAACACAACAAACAACAACAAAAAACAAAAACAACAAACAAACAACAAACACAACAAAAACAAACAACAACAAAAACAAAACAACAAAAACAACAAACAAAACAAACAACAAACAACAAAACAAAACAACACAACAACAAACAAAACACACAAAAACAAACACAAACAAACAAAACAAACAACAACAAAAACAAACAAAACAAAACAACAACAAAACAACAAAACACAAACAAACACAAAACAAAACAACACACAAACAAAAACAACAAACACAACAAAAACAACAACAAACACAACAAAACACAAACAAACAAAAAACACAAAACACAACAAAACAACAAAAACAAACAAACAAAAAAACACAACACAAAAAACACAAACAAAACACAAACAAACAAACAAAACAAAACAAAAAAACACAAAACACAACAAACAAAACAAACACAACAAACAAAACAAAAACACAAACAAAACAAAAAACACAAACAACAAAACAAAACACAAAAACAAACACAACAAAAAACAACAACAAAACACAAACAAACAAACACAAACACAACAAAAACAAAAACAAAAACACAACAAACAACACAAAACAAACAAACACAACAAAAACAAAACAAAAACAAAAAAACAACAAACAAACACAAAACAACAAACAACAAACAAAACAACAAACAAAAAAACAAACAACAAAACAAACACAAAAACAAACACAAAAAACACAACACAAAACAAAACAAAAACAACAACACAAAACAAACAAAAACAACAAAACAACACAAAAAAACAAAACAAAAACACAACAAACAACACAAAACAACAAACAAAAACAACAAAACAAAAACAACACAAAAAACAACAACAACACAACAAAAAACAACAAAACAAACAACAAAACACAACAAAACAAAACAACAAAACAACAAACACAACAAAAAACAAACAACAACAAACAAAAACACAACAACAAACAACAAAAAACAACAAAACAAACAAAACAAACAAAAACAAACAAACAACAAAACACAACAAAAACAAAACAAACAACACAACAAAACAAAAACAACACAAACAAAAACAAACAAACAAACAAAAACAAACAAACAACAAACAAAACAAACAAACAACACAAAACAACAACAAAACAAACAAAAAACAAACAAACAAAAACAACACACAACAACAAAACAAAACAACAAACAACAAACAACAAACAAAAACAACAAAAACAACAAAAACAACAAACACAAAAACAACAAAAAAACAAACAACAAACAAAAAAAACACAACAAACACAAAAACAACAAAACAAACAAACAAAAACACAACACAAAACAACAAAAACAACAACAAAACAAACAAAAACAACAAAACAAAACAAAACAAACAAACAAACAAAAACAACACAAACAAAAACAAAAACAACAAACAACAAAACACAACAAACAACAAACACAAACACACAAAACAAACAACACACAAAAAACAAACAAAACAAAACAACAACACAAAACAAAAAACACAACAAAACAAAACAAACAAAAACAACAAAAAACAAACAACAACAAAAAACAAAACAAACAACAAACAAACAAAAACAAAAAAACAACAACACAAAACAAAACAACAAACAACACAAACAAAACAAACAAACAACAAAACAAAACAAAACAACAAACAAAACAAAACACAACAAACAAAAACAAACAAAACAACAACAAAAACACAAACAAAAACAACAAAACAAAACAAACACAACAAACAACAAAACAAACACAACAAACAAAACACAAACAAAAAAAACAACAAACAAACAACAAAACAAAACACAAACAAAAAACAACAAACAAACAAAAACAACACAAACAACACAACAAACAAAACAACAACAAAAAACAACACACAAACAAACAACAAAACAACAAAAAACACAACAACAAAACACAAACAAAAACAACAACAACAAACAAACACAACAAACAAAACAAAAAACACAACAACAAACAAAAAAAACAAACAACAAACAACAAACAACAAACACAAAAACAAACAAACAACAACAAAAACACAAAACAACAAACAAAAACAACACAACAAAAAACAACAAACAAAAAAACAAAAACAACAACAAAAACACAACAAAAAAACAAAAACAAAACAACAACAACACAAAACAAAACAAAAAAACAAACAAAAACAAACACACAACAAACAACAAAACAAAAACAAAAAAACAACAAACAAAACAAAAAACACAACAAACACAAACAAACAAAAACACAAAACAAAACAACAAACAACAACAAAACAACACAAAAACAAACAAACAAAACAAACAACAACAACACAAACAACAAAAAACAAAAAACAACAAAAAACACAACAAAACAAAACAAACAACAAACACAAAAACACAAACAACAACAAAACAAAACAACAAAAACAAAACAACACAAACAAAAACAAAACACAAAACAAAAAACAAACAAAAAAACAAAACAAACAAAACAAAAAAACAAACAACAAAAACAACAAACACAACAAAAAAACACAAAAACAAACAAAAACAAAACAACACAAAAACAAACAAACAACAAAACAACAAAACAAACAACACAACACAAAAACAACAAACAAAAACAAACAAACAACAACAAAACACAAAACAAAAAACAACAAAACAACAAACAAAACAACAAAAAAACAACAAAACAAACAACACAACAAAACAACAAAAACAAAAACAAACACAAAACAACAAAACAACAAACAAACACAAAAACAACAAAACAAAACAACAAAAAACAAAACAAAACAACAACAACAAAAACAACAAAACAAACAACAAAACAACAACAAAAAACAAACAACAAAACAAACACAAAAAAAACAAAACAAAAACAAAACAACACAAAACAAACACAACAAACAAAAAAACAAACAACAAACAAACAAAAAACAAACAACAAAACAAAAAAACAAACAACACAAAACAAACAACAAAACAAACAAAAACAACAACAAAACACAACAAAAACAACAAACAAACACAAAAAACAAACAACAAAACAACAAACAACAACAAAAACAACAAACAAAACAAAAAACAACAACAAAAACAAACAAACAACAAAACAAAAACAACAAAAACACAAACAAAAACAACAAAAACAACAACACAAACAAAACAACACAAAACAAAAACAAAACAACAAACAAACAAACAACACAAAAACAAACAAACAACAACAAAAAACAAAAACAACAACAAAACAAAAACAACAAACACAAAAACAAACAAAAACAAACAAACAAAACAACACACAAAACAACAAAAACAAACACAAACAACAAACAAAACAACAAAAACAAACAAAAAAACAAACAAACAAACAAAACAAAAACAACAAAAAACAAACACAAACAAAAAACAAACAACAAAAACAAAAAACAAAACAAAAAACAACAAACAAAAAACAACACAAAAACAAACAACAAACAACACAAACAACAAACAACAAACAACAAACAAAACACAAACAACAACAAACAAACAACAAAACAAACAAAAAACAAAACAAAAAACAAACAAAAACAAACAAAACAAACAACAAAAACAACAAAACAACAACAAACAACAAACAAAAAACAAAAAAACAAACAACAAAAACAAACAACAACAAAAAACAAAACAAACAACAAACAACAACAAAAACAAAACAACAAACAACACAAAAACAACAACAAAAACAACAAAACAAACAAACACAAAAAACAACAAACAAACAACAAACAACAAAAAACAACAACAACAAAAACAAAACAAAACAAACAACAACACAAAAAACAAACAAAACACAAAAAACAACAAAACAAACAAACAACAAACAAAACAAAAACAAACACAACAAACAACAACAAAACAAAAACAACACAACAAACAACAAACAAAAAACAAAACACAACACAAACAAAACAAAACAACAAACACAACAACAACAAACAAACAACAAAAAACAAAACACAACAACACAAACAACAAAACAACAAAACAACAACACAAACAAAAACAAACAACAAACAACAAAACACAAAACAAACAACAAAACAAACAAACAAAACACAACAAACAAAAACACAACAAAACACAAAACAACAACAAACAACAAACAAACAAAACAACAAAACAAACAACAAAAAACAACAAAACAACAAAAACAAACAAAACAAAAACAAAAAAACACACAAACAACAAAACAAACAACAAAACACAAACAAACAAAAACAACAAACACAAACAAAACAAAACACAAACAAAACAACAAACAACAAAAAACAAACAAACAACAAACAAAAACACAAACAAAACAACAAAACAAACAACAACAAAACAACAACAAAACAACAAACAAAACAACACAAACAAAACAAACAAAAAACAAAAACAAACAAAACAAAAACAAACAACAAACAAACAACAAACAACACAAACACAAAACAACAAAAACACAAACAAAAAACAACAAAACAACAAAACACAAAACAAAAACAACAAAAACAAACACAAACAAACAAACAACAAAAAAAACAAACACACAACAAAAACAAAAAACACAAACAAAACAAAAACACAACACAACAACACAAACAAACAAACAAAAACAACAAAACAACAAACAAAACAAACAAACAAAAACACAACAACAAAACAAACAACAAAAACAACAAAACAAACACAAAACAAAACAACAAACACAAACAAAAACAACAAACACAAAAACAAAAACAACAAAAACAAACACAACACAAAACAAACACAACAAAAAAACACAACAAACAAACACAAACAAACACAAAACAACACAAACAAAAAACAACAACAAACACAAAAACAAACACAAAAACAACAACAACAAAAACAACAAAACAAAAACAAAACAAACACAAAACAACAAAAAAACAAACAACAAACACAACAACAAACAACAAACAACAAAACACAAAACAAAACAAAACAAACAACAAACAACACAAAAAACAAAACAAAACACAAACAACAAAACAACAACAAACACAAACAAAACAACAAACAAAAACAAACAACAACAAAACAAAACACAAACAAAACAACAAACAACAAAAACAACACAAAAAACAAACAACAAACAACAACACAAACAAAACACAAAACAACAAAAACAAACAACAAAACAACACAAACAAAACAACACAAAAACAACACAAACAACAACAAACAAAACAAAACAACAAAAACAAACAAAAACAAACAAAAACACAAACACAACAAACAAACAACACAAAAACAACAAACAAAACAACAAAAACAAACAAAACAAAACAACAAAACAAACAACAAACACAAAACAAACAACAAAACAACAAAACAAACAACAAAAACAAAACAAAAAAAAACAACACAACAAAACAAAAACAAAAAACAAAACAACAACACACACAACAACAAAAACAAACAAAACAAAAACACAAAAACAAACAAACAAAACAACAACAAAAACACAAACAACACAAAAAAACAAAACAACAAAAACAAAACAAACAAACAACAACAAACAAACAACAAAAAACAACAACAAAACAAACAACAAAAACACAAAACAAAACAACAAACAAACAAACAAACAACAAACAAAAACAACACAAACACAAAAACAACACACAAAACAAACAACAAACAAACAACAACAAAAACAACAAACACAAACAAAAACAACAAAACAACAACAAACACAAAACAAACAACAAACAACACAAAAACAAAACAAAAAACAACAAACACAAAAACAACAAAACAAACAAAACAACAACACAAACACAACAAAACAAACAACAAAACAAAACAACAAAACAACAAACAAA
>JBAMIH010000144.1:0-67000 GCA_038501795.1 Pseudopleuronectes americanus
GTGGGTGGGGGATGTGGTGTGTGTGTGGTGGTGGTGGGTGTGGTGGGTGGGTGGTGGGGTGGTGGGGGGGTGTGGGGAGGGGTGTGGGTGTGGTGTGGGTGGGGGTGGTGTGTGTGGTGGTGGGTGTGGGGGTGGTGGTGTGGGTGTGTGGGTGGTGTGGTGTGGGTGGGGGGGGTGGGGGTGTGTGAGGGTGTGGGTTGGGTGGGTTGAGGGTGGGGGTGGGTGGGTGTGGGGTGTGGGGTGGGTGTGTTGTGGTGTGTAGGGGGGTGTGGTGGGGTGGGTGGTGGTGGAGTGGGTGTGTGGGGTGGGTGGTGATGGGTGTGTGGTGTGGTGGAGGTGTGGGGGTGGGGGATGGGGAGGTGTGAGTGGGTGTGGTGTGGGTGGGTGTGTGGCTGGTGGTGTGGTGGTGTGGTGGGGGTGGTGGTTGTGGGGTGTGGGGTGGTGTGGGGGGTGCGGGGGTGGTGGTGGTGGGGGTGGCTGTGGTGGGTGGGGTGGTGGGGTGGGTGTGTTGGGGTGTGTGGTGGGTGTGGTGTGGGGGGTGGTGTGTGTGTGTGGGTGTGTGGTGGTGGTGGGGGTGGTGTGGGGGTGGTGTGTGGTGGGGTGGTGATGGGGGTGGGGTGGTGTGTGGTGTGTGGGGTGGATGTGGGTGGGTGGTGTGTGTGGGGGTGGTGGTGTGGTGGGGTGTGTGTGGGTGGTGTGTGGTGGTGGTGTGGTGTGGTGGGGTGTTGGTGGGTGTGGTGTGGTGGGTGTGTGGTGGGGTGTGTGGTGTGGGTGTTGGTGGTGTGGTGTGGGTGTGTGGGTGGGTGTGGGGTGTGGGGTGGTGGGTGGTGTGTGGGTGGTGGGGTGTGTGGGGTGGGTGTGTGGGTGTGGGTGGGGGTGTGGGGGTGGGGGTGTGGTGGTGTGGGGGTGGGTGTGTGGTGTGTGGGTGTGGGGTGGTGGGTGTGTGGTGTGGGGTGTGGTGGGGTGGTGGTGTGGTGAGGGTGGTGTGGGTGGGTGGGGTGGTGGTGTGTGTGTGTGGGTGGTGTGGGGTTGGTGTGTGGGGTGGGTGTGGTGGTGTGGGGTGTGTGGGTGTGTGGGTGGTGGGGTGGTGTGGTGGGGGTGGGGGTGGTGGGTGTGGGTGGGGTGTGTGGGTGTGGTGGTGTGTGTGTTGGGTGGGTGGGTGTGGGTGGTGTGGTGGTGGTGTGGTGTTGGGTGGGGTGTTGGTGTGGGGGTGGGTGGGTGGGTGTGTGGTGGGTGTGTGGTGGGCTGTGATGTTGGGTGGGGGTGGAGTGTGGGTGGCATGTGGGGACATGGGCCTGGTGATGTGGGTCGTTGGTCTGCTGAGCTGGGGGTGCTGCTGGGGTGTTTGGGGGTGATGGTTTGTGTGGGGGTGGCTGAAAGTGGGTGCTGGTGGGCTGGTTTGGATGTTGGGTTGGTGTGGGGGACGGTGTGCGGTGTTGTGTGTGTGGCGTGATGGTGACTGTGAAATGTGCAGGAGGTGAGCAGAATGTGGTGGTGTCTGTTGGGTTTCGTGGTGGTGTGGATCTAGGAGTGATGCCATGTGTGGTGGTGTGGCATGTGTTTCTGTGGTGGTGTTGGGGTTGTGTGGTTTGGTTTAATGTTGCTGCTGTGTGGTTGGTTGAGGATGGTGGGGACTGGAAAGGGGCTGTCTGTGCGTGCCTGGGGTTTGCATGGGAAGTGTGGGTTGATGGTGTCAGGTGGGCTGGGGTGTGTGGTGCTTGGTGGGGACTGAGTTGTTGGGGTGGCCTGTTATTATGAGGTGCTGTGGATGTGATGTGGGTTGTCTGGTTGAGGAGCGGGCTGTGTGTGTGGTGTGTGTCTGAGTGATGAGTTGTTGGCGGAAGAGTGTGGGTTGTAGTGTGTGTGGATGGGGAGGTTGGGACAAGGGAGCTGATTGGTGTGTAGGGGTTGTGTGGTTGCTATTGGGCTGCCATGAGCTTTGGATGCGAGGTAGGTTGAATTGCCAGTTTGGTTGGGTGAGTATGGTGATGTGGTTGGATGTGAAGGGGGTCTATGGTTGAGTTGTGCTGAAGTGGGTTCAGGTGACAGAGTGAATGGATGGAAGGGGGTGAGTTGAAGGAGGAGGCTGATTGTTTGATGTGGGGATGTGTTGTGAGGTTGGCTGTGGAGATTGGGGCGCATTGACTGTGGTGGCTGTTGGCCATATTGTCGATTATTATAATTTATGGATTAAAGACTGCTAGTCATCGTGATCGAACATAGTGTGCCAGTGCTGGGGGTGTGTAGGGTGTAGGGTGGGTGGGAGCGGGATGGTGGAGGTGTGGATGACCAGAGGTGTATGGTTATGTGTTAGTTAAAGGTGTAAAGAGAGACATGCCAGGATTAGCAGAGCCTTGTAGGGGTGGGGGGTGTGGTTTAGTGAATGGAAATGAGTATGGAGGATGATTAGTAGGTTGTGTCGTGTCCTAGAGGTGTGTGAAGGTAAGTCAGTGGTTTGGCTAGATTGTGATTGCAGTAAGTGATAGGAGGAGTCTGGTAGATTTAATGTGTGGTCTGTGAACATTTGGAGTAGGTGGAGGATGCCTGTATAGCTGCTGAAGTAATAATTGATGTGCTGCGGTGGGGCGGTGGGGTGTGAGGATATGTGGGGCTGGGTGGTTTGGGAATTCCTGGGTGGGCTGGACTGCCTCTGTGTGAGTGGTGATTGTTAAATTAGTAGCTTGGTGGGTTGTGAAGGTGGGTTTGGGTGATGGGTGTTGTGGTGGCTGAGGGTAGTGGGATGGAGTGTGGTTCATGAGATGGCTTGTATGTGGCTGACAACATGTGTGGGCTGTGGGGTACTGTGGTGGGTTGTGGGTTGAGAAAGGGGACGAAGGGTGAGGAGGGCTGCCAATAGCGAACGTTTTGGTGCGTATGGAGGCAGAGGACCCATAGGGGGTATATAGAGGTTAGGATATTTGTGGGTTATTGGTGTAGGAGCATGTAGTTAGAGAGGAAGTGAGCTGGAAGTTCGTGGTTGGTATATAGAGTGACAGGATGTATAGTTGCATGAGAAGGGTATGTGGTGTGGAGTTGTTGTGAATTTGCATGTGCTTGGCTCATGTGTTTTCTGGTGGTGATGGGGTGGCGAGGGGGTGGGGGGAAGTGGGCGGGAGTGACAGTGATTGGTCTTGTCTGTGGTGAGATATGGCATAGTTAGGGGTAAGCCCTGGTGTGCGATGGGGGTCAGATTGGGAGTAGCAGGGCCTGTGTGACTAAGCTGATGGCTTTGTTGTTGGGGCTGAGAGTGAGGGGTGGGGTTTGGTGGATGTGATGGTGGCACATGTGGTGGGATGGCATAGTGGAAGGTCATGGTTGATGGTGTTGTTTGCGTGTTTAGTGAATGGATGAGTGTGTGAGAATGGTGTAGGTGAGCATGGCATGGTGGTGGGAGGCTCAGTGTTGTGGGCTCTGGGTATGATGTGGGGGGGGACTTTGGTTTTGGCTCGAACCTGAGGTTTGTGGGGGGGTGCTGGGTTGTGGTTGGCGGTTGGGGTTGGCAAGTGTGTTTGTTGTGTGTGTGAGGTGTGCTGGTTAGATTGTGGATGGAGATGTTGGGTGGGGGTGGAGTGGGGTTGCAGGTGGTTTTGTGGGTGCTGAGTGCGGGAGGACTGGGCAGGATGATGGTGGTGTGTGGTGGATGTGTGAGGGCTGATCTGCTATGGAGGGGGCATGTGTGTGTGAGAGTGCGAGTGGTGATATGGGTCAGTTGACTGGTTGAATGGGTTGTCTGTTGTACTGTGGTGTGTGTGGGATGTGATGTGTGCAATGTGGGGGTCAGGGGTGGTTGTGTGTCACTGGGGGGGGGGGGGCATGTGCTGTTTGGTGTGGGAGTATGTTGGTGATCAGGTGTGGGAATTTTTTGCTGGCTGCTGGTGTGGTTCTGAGCTGACTGTGGTGCTGCACTGGTGGATGGGCTGCTGATGGGGGGGATTATGGCGGTGTTGATGCCTGTGTGGTGATGCTGGCATGATGGGCTGTGCTGTGGGAGTGGGGATGGGGTGGTGTGGATGCAGGGTGAATTAGGGGGGTTGGGGGATGGATGGCTGGGGGGCGTGATGATGGTGTTGGTGGCGGGAATGGATGATGCTGGTGGCGGCGTGGGTGGGATGATGGTTTGTGGTGTGTGGTGGATTGGGGTTGGAGTGTTGACTGTAGTTGGGTGGTGGTGGTGGCATGTGTGGGTGGGAATGTGATTGAGCCATGTGTGTTTGGGGGTGGCGGGGCCTGGTGTGACGCGTGTGGGGGTGGACGTGCAGTGTTATTGGGCTGCTGGGACAGGGAGGGGGGGTGAGCTGAGTGCCTGGGTTGTTGGGGTTGTGGGATGGAAGCCTGATGTTTGGGGGGCTGGTGGTGGCCATGTTGCTGGTAGCCTAGTGAGTGGGGTGGAGGTGAGAAGTGTGTCTGTGGGGGTATGTGGTGGGGGGTTTGGGTGCTGGGTGGTGGTGGGGGTATGCGGATTGCTGGTCTGGTGACGGGATTGGGATGCTGGGCGTTTGCCCTGGTGGGTGTGGTTGGCTTGCTGGGCGGGCGGAGTGGTTGTGAAGCATGTGGCTGGTTCGCTGAATGTCTTTGGTGTGAGTGGACTGGCATGGTCACTGCTCAGTGGGATGGGGGGGTGTTGTGTTCTGATGTTGATACTGTGGGTTGAAGGGGGTTGAGGTGGTGGTGTTGGTGTGGCATGGGGTGGGTGATGCTGTGTGGGTGAGGTGTGTGGTGGGTGCCTGCTGCGCTGGGGGGATTGGTGGTTTTGGCTTAGTGGTGGATTGGAGTGTGGTCATGGCATGGTGATGGGGGGGAGGATGGCGAATGGGAAGTTGTGGTGTGTTTGCGGGCCATGTGGGGTGGATGTAGTGGTGTGGATGTGTGGTGTGTGGAGCTGCACGGGTGGTGTATGGTTAGTGTGGCCATGGGAGAATTGAACTGGTGTTTGGTGGGGTGTGGGGGGTGGGTGTGGGGGGTGGGGGATGTGTGATGGTGTCTGGGGTGTGCGGTTCTAGGCTGCGACTGGGGGGTGGTGGTGGGGTTGTGGTGTCTGTGATGGGATGTATGTGTGTTGTGGAAGGGTTTGGCGGGTGGGGGGTGCCATGACATGTGGGTGCTGGGCAGTGTGGATGTGCTGTGTTGGATGACTGGGGTGTAGGTGCGAACAATCGACCCTTGGGATGGGTGGGGGTGGAGGTTTGTAATTCTGGTGTTTGTGGATTGAGCTGCTTGGGTGTTTGGAGGTGCAGTGATTATGTAGTGTGTGGGCTGTGGGTGGCTTGTGTGTTTAGTGAGGAAGGATGTGTTTTTGGATGGTCAGTTGTCTGACATGATGTGGCATAATTAGTAGTTGATGTTAGGCGATGCTGAGAGGAGATGCACTGGGGAGAATGGCGGAGCAGTGGGTTGTCCTGTGTGGTGACTTGGGGTCCATGCTGGTGTGAAGTGGGACTGATCTTGCTGGTTGAGGTTGAGAATGCCCTTGTGGGATGGTTAGATGAACAGATGGAGCACTTGTGACATGAAGTGTGTGTGGTGGGTGTGACTGGGGTGGCTCAGGCCTCTGGTGATTGGGTGTGTTGTACGCAGGGGTTGGGGTAGTTAGTTGTGTGCTGTGGGTGTGAGGTTTGGGATGTCTGGCTGGAGTGGGGCTGTCTATGATGCTCGATGCCTGTGATGGTGTGTGTGCGAGGTGTGGTGATGTGTGTGGCGATTGTGGGTTTGTGGGCTGGTGGTGAACTGCGTGTGGGTGCGTGTGTGTGTGGTGGCTGTGCTGGAGATGGGGGATTTGGGGTGGAACTGGGTCCTTTCTGGCAGATAATGCTCTGCATGGAAGGTGTGGAGTGTGTGTGCGTGGGGTGGAGGGATGCGACATGCTGTGATGGTGCCTTGTGGGAAGTGGTGTAATGGTGAAGGCTGTTGATGGGCATGGTGGTGTTGATGTTTGGGTTGGGCTGGATGCCAGCTGTGTGAAGTGTGTTTGTGTGTTGTGGGGGGCTGGCTGCTGGATGTGTGGTGAGATGTTGTGTGTATGCTGTGTTGGTGGGGTCGTGGTTCTGTGGCTGGCATGGGGACTGGTAATGCATGGGGGGGTTGTGTATGGCGCTGGTGACTGGCTGTGTTGGGTGTGTTGGGTGTGTGGTTGTGGCTGGATGTGGGTGGGGTGTGTGTCCTTCATGTGGGAGGCAAGTGGACTTTGGATGCTGTGCTGGGGGGCAGTTTGTGGGTGTGGGGGCTGGGGGCCCTGTTGGACTTGTGGGTGTGATGGTGTGGGTGTGAGGGGCTTGTGTGGTGGTGTTGGAACATGGTAGCTGTGCTTGGAGTTGGCTCGTGTTGGTTGGTGGGGTTGTGGGCTGGCGCTGATGAGTGTGGGCTGTGTGTGGGGGAGATGAGATTGGGCCATGATTGTGCTCCATGTTGGGTATGTGAGGGTGTGGATGTTGTGTTGCTGCGTGTGGTTGTGGGGGTGTTAAGTATGGAGTCTGGGATGCTGGGCCCTGGGGATGTGAGGGATGGTGGAATGTGTGGTGATGCTGGGGGGTTTGGAGCTGGGGTTGGTGTGAGTGGTGTGGGCTTGTGTGATGCTGTGGACTGTGTATGACCTGGGTGAAGATGCTGAGGGGGGATGTGGTGGCAATGGAGCTGTGATGTGAGTGGGGGGGAGTTGGTTGTTGTGAGCTGGGTGGGTATGTTGAGCTTTGAATGCCGTGATGTGAGGTGGGCGTGAAGAGGTGGCATGCTGGGATTGGGTAGCCGAGGGGGGGGGCTAGGGGTGCGTTGGGCGTGGAGGTAGCCTTGGGGGGAGGGACCTGTTGTAGGCGGGAGCAGTTGTATGACTGTGTGGTGGGAAGAATGAGAGGCGCCCACTGATAGATTTAATAGTGTGGAGTGTCAAGCATGTGTTCAGGGGAGTATGGCTGTGTTTAGTGATATCAGTGTTGGGGGGATGGTGAGGTTTTATTGTGGAGCAGTGTGGTTGTGGTGTGGTATGATAGGGTTGTGTGAGTGTGTGCTGAGCTGAATATGTGATGCATGATGGTGCTGGCTGGGTGGTTGTGGTTGGGTGTGGAACTGGTGGTGGAGGCTTGTGGGTGGGGGTGGGGGGTTATGGAATGAATGGGTGGGGGGACTGGGGATGGGGGGGCTGATGGCTGCGAGGAGTGCTTTTGGAGTAGTGCTGGGCTGCGGATTGGCTGGTGGGCTGCGAGGTTTTGTTTGCAGGGTGTGCTGATGGTGGTGTGCTGGTGCTGTGTGGGGGTGGATGGGGGGGGGGGGGGGTGGGGGGAGTGTGATGGTGTGCTGTGATGGGTGGGTTTGGGGATGTGGGGTGGGTGAATGGGTGGGTTGGGTGTTAGTGTGTGGCTGGTGTGTTATGTGTGAGGGTATGGTGGGCTTGGTTGTGTATGGGGATGATGGGTCTGAGTTGCTGGCTGGAATTTTTGTGTTGTGGGGGGTGTATGTGGGCTGGCTTGGGTGTGGAATTGCGGGGGGGTGTGTGTGTGAGGTTGTGAGCTGAAGTGCTGGAGATGTGGTGATAAGCGTTGTGAGTTTTTGTGAATGATGAATGGGAAGTGGGGGCTGACTGTGGGAAGGTGGTGGATCTGGTGATGTGTGTGGGTGTGGTGGGGCAGGGAGTGTGGGGGACATTATGGGTGTGTTTGTTGTGAGGCTGATGAAGCGGTGTGGTGTCTGGCCGAGGATGGGGGCTGAAGTGTGGTGTGGATGTGTGGTGTTGAGTGGATGCAGGACTGTGATGGGGGCTGGTGGGATGTGTGATGGTTGTGAAGGGGGAGTGAGTAGCTGATGGGAGTATGGAAAGGTGGCTGACTGTGGATGTGGGTGTGCCTAGGGGGTGCTGTTGGTAGACTGGGTATGTGGGCTGATGGCGCTGTTGCTGTGCTATGGGTGAGTGGTTGGTGGGGGGAGAAGCTGCAACTGCTGGGGCTGTTGATGATGTGGACGCTGATGTGTGGAAGGTGATGTGCAATGGTGTTGCTGGGCGATGGGTGGATTTGTTATTGGCTGTGCAATGGGGGGGGGTGGATGACTGTGTGTGTGTATGTGCTGTGAGGTGGGGAATGCTGTGTGGTGTGGGCTGGTTGGGTGGGTGCTGGGTGGTGGGTTGTGTCTGTGTGGGGGTTGTGCTGGTGTGGGGGGCGGAATGCTGTGGTGTGTGGTGAATGGAGGGTGGGTGCTGTTGCTGATGGTGGGATGTGGCTGGTGGGGGGGGAGGTGATTTGCTGGGTGTTATGGAGGTTGGTGGATGGGCGGGCTGGATGGGTGGTGATGCGTGTGTGGATGGTGCGAGGGGCCTGGTGCTGATATGGCGACGTGGGTTTAATGCTGTGGTGCTTACGTGGCCTGGTGGGGGTACTGGGGATGTGAGTGCTGGTGGATTAGTGGAGGACCTGTGTGGTGCTGGGAGAGATGGTGGGTGGCTGGGGCGTGGAGAGAAAGCGATGGTTGCTGACTGGGTTGTGATGCTAGTGCGTGGATATGTGGGGAGCTCTGGGCTGTGTGGAGGTGTGTGTGGTCTGGTGTTTTGCTGGACTGGACTGGTGATGGCTTCTGATGTGTGCTTGGGATGGGGGTGGGTAGATGGGAGGTGGGTGGGCAAGGGGTGATGTGGAGGTGTGTTGCGGGTTGGTGCATTGTGGGGGATGTGGGCCCTAGGTGTCCCAGTGGATGTGTGGGTTGGTGCAAGGATGCAGGTGGTTTGTCATTGGTGTGCTTGTGATGTGTGGTGACTTTGATGCGGGTGATGAGCGGTGTTTGTGACTGCTGGGGTGATGGGGAGGGGGTATTGTGGGCTGAGAGTAGAATGTGAGGTGGGATGAGGTTGAAGGGTGGTGGAAACTGGGGATGTGTGGGTGTGGTGTGGTGAGTGGCTGTTTGGCTGATGGGGGGTGGTTGATGTAGGATGTTGCTCCTTGGTGGTGATTGTGGGTGATGTTGCTGGGTAGGTGGATGTGAGTGTGAGGATGTGGCTGTGTGCTGGCTGTGTGGGATGTGATCGTGGGTGGTGGGTAGTGTGGTGGTTGGTGGACTGGATGTGGAATGCTTTCTGAAGCGACTGGAAAAGTGTGAGTGGGTGTGGGTGTGGTTGTAGGTATGGATAGTTGTGGGGGGGGGGGGGTGCGGCAGTATGTGGTGTAGGGCTTGGGTGTGGTGGGTGGGGGGAGGATGTCCCTTGAGGGATATGGCAGGTGGGGGCGCGATGCATGTGGTAAATTAGGCTTGAATGTTCATGTATTAGTGCAGCTTAGTATAATCTGGTAGGCTATAAAAGTTGGGTTCATGAGTGGGTATGGAGACTGTAATGCTGTGCATGTGTTCGGATGGTGTGGCCAGTGGGGTTGACTGCTGGGGGGTGGTGGATGATTGGAGCTGGCATTGGTGGGGTGGCTCTGTGAGGTTGATGGCTGTGATGATGTGGTGGGGTGATGATGGTGTGCTTGGTCCTGATGCTGGGTGGGATTGGCTGGACGAGAATGGATGCTGGAGCTGGGGGGCTGGTGGCTCTGAGGTGGGGGGAAGGGTGGGGGTGGTCTGTGGGGTGGGGAATGGTTGATGTTTTGATGTGGTGATGCTGTTGGGTGGTGCTGTGTCTGTGGTGGGCTGATGCTGGGGGGTGTGCTGGTGTAGGTTGACTGGGCTGGGTGTTGGTAGGGGGTGCTGTGATGCTGTGGGGCATGCTGGGACGGTGTGGGGTGGGGGTGCTGTGGTGAGGATTGGTGTGGGTTTGGGTAGGTAGTAAAGTTGGGGGAGTGTGGGTGCTGGCTTGGTCTGGGGTGGGTGCGGGTGGATGAGGGTGGGCTGTGGTGACTGGGAGGCTGGTGTGATGCATTGGGGTGACGGGGCTGGGTTGGCTTGAATGTGCTGTTGGGTACTGTGTGGATGGGTGCTGAGGGGATGTCACTGAGTGATGATGGTATGGGTGGGTGGTGGTAGGGTGTGGGCATTGTGGGGTAGTGTGAGACTGTGCCCTGCCTGGGTGGTGGGGGTGTTGCTGGCTGGTGTTGGTGATATGTTGGGAATGGGGGCTGGAATGTTGGTGGGGGATGTGGTGGGGCTGGATGGGCGGTAAGGAGGCATGGACTGGCTGTCAAGGGGTTGTTGGGTGGGGCCTCTGTGGTGTGGGAGGGTGAAGGTGGGCTGATGTGGGCAGGTGTGATGTGGGGTGATGAGGTGTGGAGGGGGTGTAATGGTGGATGGATGGGGTGTTTTACTGGTGGGAGGCTGTCGCCAGAGATTAGGTGATAGTAGAGCTTATCATTTATGAGTGAATAGTATATAGGCAGATATGTTATGAAATTGAGGATTTTGGTGTTTGCATGATCTCATAGCCATGAGTAGACCTCATTCATGAGTCTGGAGCTTTTATTGAGACGTATAGCAGAATTGAGTGGGGATGTAGTAGGTTATCGAGTGTTTGTGTGGTATGTCATGGGATACTAGGAGTCAGATGAGCTTCCAGAGGTGCGGACCAGTGGTATAATTGTGAGTAGATATCATTTGAGTTTCATGCAGTGATGCAATTAGTGTCATTTTGTAGATATAATAAGATGATAGAGATTTGGTTCAGCATGAATAGCAGATTCAAGAGTCCAATGTATTGATCATCGAGTAGGTGATCATCAGCAGTGGTATTATCTGAGAGAGAGAGATGATCTGGTTTTATCTCATATTGATCATGAGTCTGAGGATAGTATACCATTTTTCATTATTTTGCGAGTATTGAGTGATTTATTTCATTTGATGACAGATGTCTCCATAGGGCGTGATTAGTGTATAAGGTCCAGGTACTTGTTCCATGTGTGGGGAAGCTGGATAGAGCATGAGAAGAGGTGCACATCTTGCGTGTGGGGCATGTGGGCAATGAGCTGCCTGTGGAGCGGGGAGGGATGAAGGTGAGCTGAGAGTGCTGGGTAGATGCAGAATGTTTTTGCAGTTATGTGACAGGAGACTGTAGTGTGTATGATGTGAGGCGCTGTATGTGGGGGAGGGAGCAGTGGCTGTGCAGATAGTTGCTGGGTGGGGCGGGGACATAGGTTGGGCTGAGTGGAGAGTAGGCATAGTAGTTGACTTGGAGGGTTGGATGTGTGGTGGCTGATGTGGTGCTTCAGGGTTTGTGGGTGAGTGAGGGGGGGGCTGATTTGAGGAGTGGGTGGGTCTTGTGGGTTGGCTGGGTGATGATGGAGGGAGAGGGGCTGGTGGGATTGTATGTCAGGTGGGTGGTATGGACGTGGTGTGGGTTACTGATTGCTGGGCGTGTGGGTGTGGCTGGTGGGGCATTGACAGGGACATGTTGATGGGGTGTTTAGGATGCCTGGTGAGGATGATGTGTGGGAAGAAATGGTGTGTATCTTTTGATGTGGAATGAAGGTATGAAGGAATCAGGAGAGGGCGTTGCCATGAGTATCGTGATTCAATGGGTGATATAAGACTAGAAGAGTGTTCTTGGTCAGTTGGCTGGCTTATGGGGGATATAGAGGTGGCGGTGGTGTGGCTTTTGGGATGGGTGGTTGCTGGCGTGAGGCGGTGCTAGACTTATTGGTTGGAGTTGGGGAGATGGTTGGGGCATGTGTGCCTGTGTGGGGGTGTATTGCTGATGACTGTGTTTAAATGTGGGAGAGTCTGGAAGTTAAGCAGATCTTTGTCTGGCTTATGAGATTTTGGGTGGGCAGTTGGTCTTGTGAATTGCTGTTATGTGGTGGGGGGTGGCCTGTGGTGGACAGTGCATGTCTCTGAAGGGCTGCATGACCCATTTGTGGATGGTGGCTTGCTGTGTGTGAGTGGTTGCTGCGGTGTGCAGGTGTCTGTGTGACTGTTGTGTGGGGGGCCTCACTGGAGGGCTGGTTGTGGGTGGGGTATGAGGGACATGAGATTATTTTGATTGGAGTGGAAGAACTGGGGTGAATGAGTGATTGTGTTGAACTGCTGTGATGCTGTTTGTGGGGGGGGCTGCTGGGTTGTGGTGGCTGGTGTGTGTGTGTTGCCTGGGTTAAAGGATGGTGCAGGGGGTTATCTGGGTAGTGAGGGTACCTGCATTAGTTACTATGGGCTTACGTGTGTGTGATGTGTGGGTGCGGGGTGTTGTGTGGATGATCACATGTGTGCAAGTGTGGGCTTATGTGGGGGGTGTTGAGTATATCATCGGGGAATGGAAGGTGCATGCGGGTAGAGGGTGGAAATGCTGTCGAGATTTAGGATTCATCATTGTCAAGCATTTTCTATGGTAGGAGGAGGTGGATTTCCTGCACATGGGGAGCAGGGCATGTGTCAGCTTTATGCATAAGAGTTGTGGCTGTGGGATGCAGCTGAGGTAAATGCTGTGTCTGATGTGCCGTGAGTGGAGTTCTAGTGCGGGGATTGTTGAGGTTGGTTGGGGGTGTGCGTGGTGCTGTGTGGTGGGGGTGATGGTGCGTTGCAGTCAGTGATAATGATATCTGCAGTGCTTGGGACGCAATGTGACATGTGTGGGCTGCTGGTGGATGCAGGGTAGAGGATGGTGTTTTTTGTGCGGGCTTTGCCTGATGGGGGGTTGAAGGACTGGTGAATGCGTGAGTGACCTGTGTGGAGCTGAGTGATTGTGTGGAGCGGTGCAAGTGTGGCTGTGGGAGTGCTGTGATAAGGACTGGATGGGGGATGGTGTTGCTGTGGCTGGGAGTTGTGGAGGATGGTGGATGTGGCAATGGGATGGCTGGGATGGATTGAATGGAGGTGGTGGTGGGGGGGTTGATTGGGGCCTGTTCTGCTGGATTGGGTGTTGACTTGTCTGATGGGGCATGTGATGTATGTTGTTGGGGTGCTGGGTGTGAACCTTTGTGAGGTAATATGTTGATTGTGAGTTTGTAAGGATTTGAGCAAGATGCATCTATCCTGAATGGCTGTGGTGTCCAGAGAGAAGCAGTGAGTGAGCAGGATCGTGGCAGAGTGTTGTGTGTTGGACGATTGTGTGTGGGCTTGAGGCTGTTTTCTGTGTGGAGGTGTGGTTAGGTAGGGGAAATGATGTGGGGGTATGGAAGATGGGAGTAAGAAGTTGTGAGAGGGGGGGCTTGCTTTGTGTGTGCCAGGTGTGGAGTTGTGTTGTGGTTTTTTATGGTTGATGGATTGGAGTGGAATGTATGTGGTGGATGTTCAGCTACAGGGAAGTTGTTAGGATATAAGGGTTTATGGCATCTTTTTGTTCCCATTCTATGTTTCATTCTAATTTCATTAGCATATTATTCTATTCGATATCGATTGTGTGATTTTTGTAAATATTTTTTCATTTCATAACCCAGTCAGAGGTGCGATGAGGTTGGAGTGAAATCAGCATGGTGTAGGCATGATATATGCATTATAGGTATCTTTATGAATGATATGCATGCCAACGAGGCGTGAAGTGATATGAGTTTAGCCATGGATGTTGATGGAAATTCAGCTTTAGAAGGTGGAGTGGGTGTGAGGTAGGAAGAGGGGGATTGTAGTTGTGGATGTGAATTGTGGCATTGAGGACTGGTTTAATGCGTTGTCAGGAGAATCTAGAGCATCCATGCAAGAATGTAGGTGCAGTGTTAAAGGCAGAGATATTGATCAGGTTCAGGGATGGGTTGACTGGCTTAGTGGGTAGCACAGAGGGGAGGATGAGGGATGTTGAGAGGTAGGAATGAGTGTGGGAGGTTGAGTCTTTGGCTGATGAATGGGGATGTGTAGAATGATGTAGCCTAGGAATGGAGGGTGTTGTGGTATTTGTATGCAATGGGAGCGGGATTGGGGGAGATGGGGGTGTTGCTGCCTCTGAATAGTAGGGACTGGTGGGAGTGGTGGTCTGCTGTTGCAGTTTGGGGGCACTGGGGCGGCTGTGTGGCAGTGATGGGAATGGCCATGTTTTGAAGCTAACGTGTGAGGTGCTTAGATGGGAAGGGGATGTTGTAGGGCCAGGATGGATGTGTTGCCTGTGTGCAGGGTGTCTTGCTGACTGGTGGTGTTGATGTGCAGCTGGCTGTTGCGGCTGCTTGGTGATGGTGGAGGCGCTGCAGGTGAACATATGGTGTTGAAGAGGTTGGTGTATGGTTGGCTCTGTGAGAGGGGTTGGAAGCCTGGGTAATGCTGAGTGTGATAGACTTTGATTGATCTATGTAGGGAGTGTGGGGGTGGGGTTCTGGAGTTATTGGGTGCTTTGTGAGGGTGTGCTGGTGTCTTGGTCATGCTGTGTGGGTTGAATGCAAGGTTGGGATGTATTCAGCAGTTGTTGTGTGATGGGGGGGTGTCGGGTGATGTGAGGCTGGGGGGGCTGGGAGTGGGCCTGGAGCTCCCTGGTGTGCTGGACGTCTGATGGTGTGGTTTTGTGTGAGTGGTGTTGGGGTGTGGATGTGGACTGTGGGTGGCTGGGATGTGCGGGGTACTGTGGTTGGTTTGGGGGTGCAGGGACTGCTGGCTTGCTGCTGTGGGGTTGGCTGGATTGGAGCTGAGTGTCTGATGGTGGAGATGGTGGTTGGGACTGTGGGTGTGTGGGGGCTGTGTGTGAGGTGGGCTGTGCTGGTGGCTGAGTGGATGTGGTGCTGTGCGTGTGGAGGTGGGGGGGTATGTATGTGGGGATGGTGTCTATGTGGGGGCTAATTTTGTGGGCCTGCTGCCCTTGCGCGGGATGGGTCCGGATGTGGCATATGGTGATGTGTGTTATGTCTGAACCTCTGGGAGCCCTTTGATGGGTGTCGGCTGTGATGCTGTGCTGTTGAGGAGTGGCTGGGTGGTGAAATGGGAGGTGTGTTGGGTATGGTGGGGTGTGTTAGGGAATGGGGGTTTAGCCTGCTGTTCAGGTGATGTAGGCTTAATGAAGGTTGTGGTGCATGGAAGATGGGTTTGGTGGCCTGGATGAATGGTTGGTTATGCTTGGGTGGACATGCTGTAGGGTTGAATGTGGGTGGTGTGTTGAAGTGGGTGGCAAATGTGCTGTGAGAGTAACATAAGGCTGGTGGCATGGGTGGTCTGTTTGGTGGAGGTGAATGGTGTGATTGCCTGGGTGGTGATGGTGTGGGCTGCGGGCGGGATGTTGCTGTGGTCTGGGTGGGATGGTGGTGGGTCGTGGGGGGGTGAGCCACTGAGTGGGTGTGGCTGCTGTGGCACGTGTGTGGTGGGGGGAGGTTGGTGTGTGCGTGGCTTCGTGTGTGGGTGCTGTTGTGGGGATGTGATCATGTATGTTGCGTGCGCGTTGGTGGTCTGCTGGGTGTGTGAACGTGTCTGTGGCGGAATGTGATAGGGAATGCTGTGATGTGTGTGGTGGTGCTGAGGATGGAGCCTGAATTGGTGGGCCCTGCAGGGATGGGGTTGGGATGGGGAAATGTTGCCTGTTGAGCTCGGTGGGTGGCGGTTGTCTTGTGTGCTGGATGTGTGTGTGGTGGACCTGTGGGGAGTGTGACTGAGTGTGGGGCTGTGCATGGCTCTGGGGATGCGGGTGTGGGTGGTGAGGGGGATGTGACTGGGGGGGCATGCAGTTATGTGCGGTGATGAGTGTGGGGAGTGGTTGGGGCTGTCTGTGGGTGCCTGTGTGCTGGTGCATGGTGGTGATTTTGATGTGGAGGGTTGTGGTCGGTATGATGGCTGAGTGAATATGAGTGTGGTGCTGGGTAGGATGCTGGCGGGGGTGACAATGGAGTTGGTGCTAGATGATGGGTGGGAGTGATATGGTGGTTGTGGGGATGGTGGGGTGCTGGGATGGCTTGAGGATAGCATGTCTGGGTGGGTAGGATGGTGAGCATGTGTGATGGGTGGCAGTGATGGTAGTGGGGTGGTGTGTGCCATGTGATGGTTTTACTGGGGGGAAAGGGGGTTGTGAGCATGGTGAGTGACAGTGGGGGGGCTATGTGTGATGGAGTGAGTGCTGTGAGTTGGGTGGTGTTGGCTAGGCTGGTAGGTTGGCTGGCTGTGTGGTAGGCCAGTAGCGTGTGCGTGGTGAGAGGTGGTGGGTGTGGTGGTGGGTTGGGGGATGTTGAGTGAGATTGGGTGGGGATATCTGAGGTGATGGTGTGTGGGACTTTGGGCAAGGGAGATGTGCGTGTGGAAGGGTGGGGTTTGTTGGTGTGAGATGTTGTTGTTGGATCGGTTGATGTGGCTGTGGGGTGTGTACCGGGATGTGGAACGGCTGGCTGTGGGAATGTGTCTGACTTTGAGAATGTCATAGGGGTGTTTGTGAACTGTTGAATGGATGGCTGGGGAGGTGTGGGGGCTGATGGGATGGGGCTGGGCTGTGGATGTTGCTGGGCAAGACGATTGTGGGGCTGGGCATGGGTGGCTGGGTGGTGTTGGTGTGTGAAAGGGGGTGGATGGAGTTCCTGGAATGGCTGGAGGCGTGGAGAAATGGTGATGTGATGCTATGCATGGTGGTGTGGCTGATGTTGATGGTGTGAACCTGGTGGTGACATGCTGGGTGGGGGTGGTGCCTGGGTGGGTTGGTGTGGCAGCTGGGAGGTGTGTGTGCGGTGCTGGGGAATGTGGGGGGAATGTGGTGTGGTTGTCGTTGGCTGTGGTTGGGGGGGAATGAGAGGTGTGACTGAAGGATGGTGTGGGGAATGGGAATTGTGGCGCTGGTGTGTGATGGGTGGTGATGTGTGTGGTGTGGGTGTGTGGGGCGAGTCTTTTTTGATGTGGGGATGGTGTGGGAGTGGAATGGCTGGTTGGGTTAGTGAGGTTACTGGCTACGTGATGTGGTCTGGTCTGTGGGGTCTGGTGGAGTGATGGTGCTTGTTGGGGAGGGGCTGGTGGTGGGTGCTGTTGGAGGTGAGCTGGTGGGATGCGTGGTGTTGATGGCGAGGCCATGTGTGGGGAGCTAGAATTTGTGGGCTGTGGGGTGTTGGTGGGTGGTGGAGCTGGGCTGGAGGGGTTTGGGTGGTTGTGAACTGACTGCCCTATGAAAGACATGAAGGGTGATGCAGAGGTGATGGACAGTGGTAACTGTTGTGGATGTTGAGGGGCGGTGAGCGGTTGTGGTGGGTGGTGTGAGGATGTTGTTTGATTGGTGTCATGTCCTGGTGTTTGTGTGCTGAAGTGTTTGTTAATGTAGGTTGAGTGCCATGGGCTGGGGTAGGGGTGAATGAGGGGGTTGTGCATTGAGGGAGGGTTGAAGGTGGATGTAAGTGGAAGGCGAATGGGGGCGGAGTGTCTGGGGGGATGCGTGTGTATGGGTGGGTGGTGATGAGATCTGGGGCCTGCATGGATGGTGGTGTGAATGTGATGTTGGTGATGGGGTGCCCTGGTGGGAGGAGCCTGATGTGGCTGGATGTTGGCTCTGGAGGGTGTGTTTGTGGGTGAATGCTTGTGGTAGGTGGGTGGTTGCTGGGGTGTGTGATTTGGGGTGCTGTTGTGGCGTGTGTGTGGTGGTGTGTGGTGGGTGTTGTGGGGGGGTTGGGCTGGTTGTGGGTGGGCTGTGTTATGGGTCCTGTGTGATTGTTGGTGTGGGAGGTATGCTGGGAGAGTGGATGAGGATGCTTGATGCTGCTTGGAATGCTGGGTGGCATGTTGTACGGGTTCTATCTGGGGAGGGCGGGTGTGGTGGGAGGGGGAGGGGGCGGGGGGGAGTGAGTGGGTCTAGTGTCTGAGGGACATTAGATGAGTGGGGGGGGTGGGCATGGAGATGTGGTATGTAGGTGGCTGAAGGTGGGGCGCAGTCCATGTGCAGTTGGTGCTGGGGGGTTTGGTCTGTTGGTGTGTGCTGCATGTGGGCGTGATGTGGAACTGCATGGTTGTCTGTGTGGAAGGGAGCTGTCTGAAATGCGTGTGTGGTTGGGGATGGGGTGTGTGCGTGATTCTTGGGTGGTCTGTGTGTTATTGGAGTGGGTCCTCCTGATGTGCATGGTTGATGGGTGCTGTTTGTGGTGCTGGATTGGCATGTGTGGAGGTGGTGGGTGACTTAATTGGGACCTTGGTTTGTGGTGTGCTGGTGTGGGGATTACAGGGGCTGGGGGATGGTGTGGAGCTGCCACATGTCGGGAGTTGTTGAGTGGGTTGTGGGTGGTGGTGGGGTTCCCTTAGTTGTGACTGAGATGCATGGACCCAGTGGGGTGGCCTTGTGGGCGTAATTGTAACTTGCGCTGGTGATCTGTGTGATGGCGGGCAAGGCTGATTATGGTGAATGTGGTTGGTGTGGATGGAGGGTGGGATGTGTGCGTGTGGGGGGGAGCATGGTGGGTGGGGTGTGTGGTGTTGTGGTGGGGGGGGGCGGGGGGGGAAGGGTGGTAGGGGTGGTGTGTCAAGTGGGATGGGGGACTGTATGTGATTTGATGGTGGCCATGTGGGGGTCAATGTGTCGTGATGAGTTGGTGATCTGTTGTGTGTGGGGGGGAATTGGGAGGTAATTCTGCCTGGTGATAGAATGGTTTGGGTGTGGGTATGACTGATGGCTGGCTGAGTTTTCAAATGGGGGGGGGGTGAGGCTGTGGTGTGATAGACTGTGGGTGGTGCTTGTGGTGATGCACTGGTCAGTGGAATGGCGATGGGCCCTTGGGAGAGCGGTAGTAGATTCTGATTAATTGTTCTGGGGGGCTGCTGTGCGATGGGTTGGAACTGGGTGCTGGTGGGCTTGAGTGCTTGGGTGGTGGTGGACAAGCTGTGTGGGCTGGGGGGGTTGCCTGGGCATGTGTTGGTAGTGGGTATACTGCTGGGCTGGATGCAGTTTTGGTGGTGGTGTGGTAGATTGTGTGCTGTCTGGTAGTGGTGGTGGGGGGAGGTGGGGCGAGGGAGTGGTGTGTCTGGAAAGGCCGTGTGGTCCACATGTGGTGAAAGAATGTGTGGGTGTGATGTGGTTGGGGTTGGAGGTTGTGGCAGCGGGTGTCTGGGGTGTGTCACTGTGTTGGAATAGAAGTTGGGATGTAGAGACGCGGATGATTGTGTGGGTTGGGACTGTGGAAGGGGATGGAGACCTGAGTGGGTTGGGGGTAGGAGTGAGGTGATAGTTCATTTGATGTGGGTTGCTGGGCTGCTGCTGCAGGGTGTGGATGATGACCCTTGTTTAGGGGGGGGGGTGGAGTGTGATGTGTGCCGCTTGGGTGGCTGAGAGAAGTGTGGTGCCCTGAAGTGATGGGGTGGCGGTTGAGGGTGCTGACTGTGCGTGGTTGATGGTTTGTGTGATTTAAAAATGTATGTTGAATTTGTGGTAGGCGGGGGTGTGAGATATTATTTATTGGGGTATGATTTTGTGGTATAATCATCATGTAACACTTTGAGTCTCATTTGAAGTGATTTTATATGCATACATTGTCATCGAGGGAGTGTGTTAGGGAGTGTTCATATTATTTTGGTTAATATTATAATTAGCATCACGATGAGTGTATTGTAGTTATAAGAAGAAGATTTGGGACGAGACATAATATGAGATCTTCAATCTTGGTGGTTATTCCACTGGCCCCTGGGGGGGGGGTATGTGAGTGTTGTTGCTGTAGTGGAATGTGGGCCTGGGGGGGATGATTGGCCAAAGCATGAATGGTGTTGGATGCAGAAGGAGCACCTCGTTTAGATGGTATTGAAGTGTTTAGCAATTGTGGCTGTCCTTGTGCTGTGGGGTTAGAGTGTGCGTTAGGCTTGGGGAATGTGTTGTGTGTTGATGGGTTGTGGATGGGTTGGGCTGTGCTGTGCCTTGGGGCGCTGGGGGGGGGGGTGGCAAGTGGCATGAGGCTTGTGTGGTTGTGGGGAAGTGAGTGGTTGGTGTTGGTAGACTGTCTGAGGTGGGTGGTGGAATGGTGGTGGGGCTGTGAAGGTTGCTGTGTGTGTGTTGTTTGTGATCTGGAGATGGGGGGTGGGTGACTTTGCTGAGTGTTTTGGTGGTCAGCATGTGAGACTGGGGGGAGGTGGTCTGGATTCTGAAGCGTGCTGGTACATGGATGGTGGCCGGATAGGGAATGGACTTGTGGGAGAGCTGCCGTTGGGAGGGGTGTGCATGACAGGTGTGTTGGGGGCTGGGGTGGTGTGGGTAATGAGCTGATGGTGGATGTGTGGTGGTGTGTTGCTGGTGGAACTGGGTGGTGGTGGTGTGTGGGATGGGTGTAGTTTGAGTGGAGGGGGGTGGGGGGGGGGAGGGGGAGGGGGGGGGTGGAGTGCAGGATAGACATGGTGGTTGATGCTGTGTGATGGTGTTGAATCAGAGGGTGGTTTTATGGTAGTGATGTGGTTATTGTGTGGTGGCTTTTGGAGAATTGCTGGGATGTGGAGATTAGTTGGCTTTGCAGGATTCTTTTGTGGTGTGGTAGCATATGTTGTCAGGAGTGGCTGTGGCTTTGGCCAGGATTGTGTGTGTCCGGTCTTAAGGAGAGGAGTATGAATAGAGGAGAGAGTTCATTTTTTTCGTTGTGTTATTGGTCGGGGCGTATTGATGGTTGGACAGTATGGTGGGTGAGTGAACCTGTGGTGGTGGATTTGGAGACACAGTGAGCAATCTGATTAACTTGGAGTCTAAGCAGGTGGGTGCAGTAGATTTAGTATTCAGGCAGGACATGGACTGATGTTAAAGTGAGATTGATTAGATGTTAGAGGAATTTTGAGTCTTGGTTGTGGACAGCTAGGGTAAGGGAGTGGTTTTTGATCATGATGAGTGGGGTGGCGGAGACTGTGATTGAGAGTGATTCATAGAATACTGAGTACATGAATCGGAGGGATAAGGACAGTGATGCATGGGTTGTTAGGTGATGTGTTGCTTGTGTGGTGGACGGCGCGGGCCTGGGATTGAGGATCGATGGTGTGTTGAGGGAGCAGTGGTGGTCTGTGATGAAATGGTGGGAGTGATGCTGTCATTTGTGGGGGGTGCGGACCAGTGGGGAAGCGATGCTGAAGGTGTGGTGGTGCATATGGGGGGCCGTGGTTGGTGTGGTGCCAACAGGGCTTGGATGGGTGGATGGAGGGGTGGTTGGGTGGGTCGGGGGATGCAGTGGTGTGTGGTGGGGATGAGGTACTGGGCTTTGGTATGGAAAAATTGCCTGGGATGGGGCAGGAGTGTGGTGTTGGATGATGGGTATGATTTGCTGGTCTGGGTTGGTGGGCTGGTGGTGGTCCCTGGCGTTGTGGTTGCTGGTGCGGGAATGTGGAGTTGATTGATTGCTGTGTGGGTGTGGATTGTGGGGTGTGATTACAGTTCATAGTGGCCATGGGTTGGGGAGAGTTGCCAGTGGCTGACTCGAGGGCATGATGAGTATGAGAGATTAGTGCTTGCTGCAAGTCTTGTTGATGTGTAATTTGGAGGCGGTGGTGGTTCGAGATGTGTTTAGTAAGCATGATTTAGTTATATTCTGATAATATATCAATCATATCAATTAATTTTATTATCAACATATTTTAGTGATATTTCATTGTGACATAATTAATTATCTCACATATATTTAATATATAATTCATTTATTCATATCATTCATTAATTCAGATTTGATCTCATCAGTGAGTGTATGTTTTGGTGCATTATGAAAGGCTGGGAGTGGCTTGATTTTCTTCTTGGGGTGTGGTGTGCTGCTTGCATTGTAGCAGTGGATGGGAAGTGGGCTTGGGGTGACTGTCTTGTGGGCTGGGTGATGAGCTGATGGTTGTGTTGCTTCCATTGCGGGATGAGCGAGTTAGTATTGGTGATGGGTGGATGGGGTGGTGGTTTTGGGGGTGCGTGTATCAGGGGGGGGATGTTTCTGCTCACTTGTTGGATGGGTGATGGGGGGGAGATCTGGGGTTGGTTGCTGGGTAGTGTGTGGATGTGTGGTAGGGGTGCCTCAATGTGTGGTGTGTGGATGCTGTGGGGTGGTGTGGTGCATGGAGGAGGTGTGCTTGCTGTGTCAGCAGTGAGAAGGGATGTATGTTGAGGTTTGGGGTTGTGGTTCTGATGAAATGGAAGGGTGGGGGGGTGTGGTGGTTTTAGAGCCTGGCTGGCTGTGGCTGGGAAGAAGGTGTGGCTGGGCTGGGATGTGTTGTGTAGTTGTGGCTGTATGGCTGTGTCGAGTCATGGCAATGTGGTGCGTTGCTGGCCTGTGTGGGTTGGGGGATTGAGGGCTGTGGGGGGTGTGATGTGATGGGGCTGGATGTGTACCAATGTTGTGGCTGGTTGATGGTGCGCTGAGGGGTGGATATGGGTGGAGAAGTGGTGTGGTGGTGGGGTGATGTGGTTGTGGGGCAGTGGCTGATGGGGTGGGGAGCTACGGTAGTGGAGAAGGGGGTGAGGGATGGTGATGTGGGTGTGGGGTTGGGTGGGAATGGGTGTTTTTTGCAAGTTGGTTGGGATGCTGTGGTTGGTGTAGAATGCAGGTGTGGGTAGAAACAATGTGTGCTGCGAGGTGGAAATGGGAGTGGGAGGTTGGTGGGGTGCAGTTGATGATAGTTGACCTGTCCTGAGGATGGTGATGTGTGTGGGATGTCAGTGGGAGTGTGGGTGAATTGGGCTAGTGGTGGAAGTGTGGAGGTGAATGTTGTGGTGTAATTGTGTGTGGGGTGGCTGGGATGATGATGATGTGTGTATAGAAAGACTGAGTTGATTGGTGTGTGGTTGGTGTGGCTGTTTGATATGGTGTGGTGGTCTGAGCTTGGTTTTGTGTGGCTGGGTGTTGGATTGTGTCCTGTGTGGCCAATTGGCTGCATCGAGCGGGCAGGTACGATGTGAGGCTTGGGTGCTGGGTGGGGCTGTGAGCTGCTGTGATTGGGAATGATTGGTGTGTGTGTTGGGTAGTCTGCTTAATGTGTGTCCTGGTGAGAATATGTTCGTTATTTGTGCTAGGGTGAGGCATGATTGGGGTGTTGTTGGGTGATGTATGTATGTGGTGGGAAGTTAGTTAGGGCATGGGGTTTGTGATTCATGATGTTGGGTGTGTGCAGCTGCCTGGATGTGGGGGATGGGTGGAAAATGTTGAACTGTGGGTGCTGGGTGTGATTGGAGCATGTGGAATGGACTGGTGTGTTTGACTGATGCTGAGGAGTAAGTTGGATGGAGTGAGCGCCATTGGGGCAGTCTGCTTTGTGGTCTGTGGCATGAAGGGATTGGGGGCTAGTGGTGGGTGGTGGTGTGGGTGGGGTGGGGGCCATGGTGGTATGTGGGGGGAGGGGGATGGGGTCTGATGGGATGAATGATAGAATTGTGAGGTTGGACTGGATGGGGGCCCCCCCTTGTGGGCGGGGCTGGGTGGCTGAATGGAAACTGTGCTGGGGTGTGCATGTGTGTGATGGCCCTTGTGGGATGGTGGGAGTGGGGACTGCTGTGGGGTGGGGACTGTGGTGCTGGGGCTGTGGTGGGGGATGTTGGATGGGCCTGGTTTCTGGGCTGGGTGCATGTATGGGTAGTTGGTTGGGGGTTGGTGCTTGTGCGGCTGGATGTGTGTGTGTGTGTGGGAGCCGATGGGGATGGGGGTGTGGTGAATGAATGGTGGTGTGGTGCTGGCTGTGCTGATGTGTGCTGCGGGCTGACTGTGTGCTGGTGGGGCTTGGGGGTGTTTGGTGGGGTGTGATGTGGGTGTTGGGGGCTGAGTGCTGTTGTTGTGTGTGTTTGCTGGTGTGTATGTGGTGGTGCCTGGCTGGGTAAATGGTGCTGTGTGAATGGTGGTGGGTGTGGTGTGAGGTGCATGGGGTGGGTGGGCCAGTGTTGTGAATTTGATGTGTGGTGGTTGTGGGTGTGATGGTGGGTTTGTGGAGAATGTGATGAAGTTTGTCTGCCAATTGTGCATGAAGGTGTGAATGATGGGAGCATGTGTGCCAATGGGGATGTGAGGGGGGGAAATGAATGGCTCTTGTTGAGCCAGTGAGGGTTGAGCAGCATGTATTGTGGTGGTGATGGTCGGTGGAATGTTGCCTGATTGGTTTGTGTGTACTGGAATGTGTAGTGTGGAATGTCTGGCCTTGTTATTGGGTGTGGGTTGGGTGTGTGCTGCTGCATGGATGGGGTGTGATGCATGGGATGTATGGCTTGTTGACTGGAGGTGAAGAGTGGGGGGGTGTGTTTGTGGTTGGGGTTGGCCTGTGGCATAGGGACCTGCTTGGTGGGGCATTGATAGTCGGTGTGGGTGTGAGTGTGGGGGGCCTGTCTTTGTGGTGCGCTGTTGGGGTGATTGTGGGACGGCAGGTGTGGTGGTGGTACTGGGTGGGGGGTGGTATTACTGTGTATGTTTGGGGGTGTGTGATGGTGGGTCTGTGTGTGGTGTGGACTGGGGGTGGGGGGGAGGAGGGACATGTCCTGTGGTGCGTGTGGGCAGGGGTGTGGGGTGGGGTATTGTGCGGCTAGGGCAATTGTGATATGTTATGGGTGGGATTGTGGAGGGATGGGTGTTGGGTGCATTGGTGGTTGGGGTGTTGCCGGGATGACCTGTGAGTGATGGGCGGAGATGGGCTGCTGATGTTTTTGGTTGGAATGTGAGTTGTGTGTGGTTTGGGAGGGTGGTGCCTGGGGTGCTATGAAATTGTTGGTGCATGTGTGATGGGGGGTGGCAGAATGGGTGTGTATGGGGTTTTAATCGCTTAATCAGTGGCAGTAGGGGATGGGGGTGTTTATTGGTTGAGGATAGAGGGTAATGAATTCTGCCAGATTTTGAGGTTAGTGGAGTTTGCCAAGTGAAGGCTTGGCTTATTGTATGGTGTGGCTTGTTGTGGGGTGCATTAGTGGATCCAGAGTATGGGATGGAGTGTGCCACATTGGGTGATCTCTGTTTCGACTGTGTGGGTGGTGTATTGTGTGAGGGTAGAGGTGTGAAATTGGTTAGTGTGATAGTATGAACAGGGAGTTGATTGAATGGCTGGATTGTGTTGTGCTGATGCGGGTGGCTGCATGTAGGATTGTTTGTGGGGGGTGGTGGGGGGGTGTGGTGGGTTGTGCCTTGTGTGAGGTGGGTTTTGGTGTGTGGTGAGGGGTGGGTTGAATTGGCACTGGGTGTGGAGTAATGGGTGATGGTCTGTGTGGTGGATGGGATGTGTTCTTGGGGCTGGGTGGAAGTGAATGTGCTGGTGTGCTGCTGGGGTGGGATGATGGGGGTGGTGTGATGAGGAGTGGGAGTGCGTAGTGGTATGTGATTCTGAGGCTTAGGGTGGGCATGGCGTGCAGAGTATTATTTATATTATACTGAGTCATATTGGCATTTGAATATTTTGAGAATGAAGCCATTGCGTCTGTTTCTTGGGCGTGGTGGATGGTGTGAGAGAGTGGTTAGGTGTGTGTAGAGGATGTGCAGCATGTTTGATGGTGACTGTTGAGGTGTGCTAAGTGTGCTGTGTGAGAGAGTAATGATGTGCTGGTGGATGTGCCGGAATGGCTTTGTGCATTTGTGGATGGGGTAGTGAGGGGTGATGTGTGTGTGCGAATTTATATGTTGGGGCAGGCCTTGATGTTGTGTGGGGATGGGTGCGGTGTGTAGGAAATTGGGGGCGCTTTGGAGGTGGAGTGTGAGGATATGGGTGTGAGGATGAATGCTGGATGTGGCTTGGGATACGCGTTTCAATGTGTGTGCAGGCCTGTGGGGGTTGGAATGGCTTAGTTGGGTTACTGTGATTGGGGAGAGGGCTTTGTGATGTGATGCAGCTGCTATGGACTCTGGTTTGGTGTGGTGGGATGGTGGCTGATAGGGTGGCTTTTGGCAAATGGTGATTGTGGTGGTGAGTGTGTGGTGGTTTGGTGGCTTGTGATGTGGGTGTGTGTTGATGCTGTGGCTGGTGATGTGGGGAGAGGTGTGAGCTATGTTGAGGGGGTGCGGGTGTTCAATGTTTGGGGGGGGAAAATGGTGTAGTGGTTGCATGGGGATGGGATTGGCAGATGGGGAGGATGTTGTAGGGGTGGAATTGCATGTTGATGTTTGGGATGGGTGTGGTGATCCCTGGCATGGGAAATGTCGGGCTGGTTGGGGGCATTGTGGAGGTGAGGCGTTGGAGCGGTGCAGTTTATGGTGCGATGAGCATGTGTGTGGTGTTTTTGGGGAGTTCTCTGGTGTTGCATTCATATGGAGGGTGCGTGTGGAGAGGGCTCTGATTGGGGATTGGGGTTGACTGGGCTGTGGTGTGCGGTGCATGTGGCTTTGTCTGGTGCTGATGGTCTTTTGGCAGTGTTGATGGTGGGAGGGGTTTGAGTGAGGTTAGGAAATGGGGCTGATTTGTGGGCCTGTTTGTGAGCATGCGAATCTGTGCTGGGTGGTGCACTGGGATAGAGCTTCAAAGCTGTGGCTATTGCCATGGTGGTGCTGTGGTGGGTGGTGTGCTGGTGATTGGTGGACTGGTGGTGCGGGGGTGATGCGATGGAATTGGTGTTGGATGGTGTTGTTGTGATGGGTGATGGGTTGTGGTTGTGTATGGTGGGCTGGATGCTTGTGTGAGGGGGTTGGGGTGGTGGGATGTGTGTGTGGTCGGGAAGTCTGGCAGGTGGATGGTGGGGTTTTGCTGCCATCAGGGATGTGTGTGGATGATGCTGGGAGGCAGGTTGTGTGGGCGACTGGAGTGGGTAGTTGGTGGTGTGGGTGCAACCATGGGGGTGGTTGTGGGGGTGTGGGTGCTGCTGGTGGCCTGCATGGGGGGGGGTGGATTTGGTTGGTGGTTGGGGATTTGGTGGGGTGCTGACTGCATGTGAGATTGGAGTATGGTGGTGGTAGTAGAATGGTTATCGGGGGTGTGATGGGTGTCCTGGTGTGGGCTGGTGTGCTGCTGGTGCTGTGTGC
This sequence comes from Pseudopleuronectes americanus, assembly GCA_038501795.1. Classification (NCBI taxonomy): domain Eukaryota; kingdom Metazoa; phylum Chordata; class Actinopteri; order Pleuronectiformes; family Pleuronectidae; genus Pseudopleuronectes; species Pseudopleuronectes americanus. The sequence goes on from JBAMIH010000144.1 coordinate 26,604, forward strand.
GTGGTGTGGTGGGGGTGGATGGTGTGGGCTGTGTTGGCTTATGGTGTGCAGGTTGGTGTGGTTTGTTCTGGTGGGTGCTGGTTGCTTTGAGGTGGTGTTGTGTGCCTGGTGTGTGTGTGGATGTATGTGATGCTGACTGGAGGAACTGTGGGGAGTGTGAATGGTTCTCTGTGCCTGTTGTTTGTTTTGGGGTGATGTGGTTGGTTTGCATGGTAGATGTGTGTGTGACTGATTGAGAGCTGATGCGCTGGCGCTGCTGGACTGTGTTGTGTGAGGGGTAATGGGGAGTTTTGCTGGCAATGTGGGGAGCAAAGGGTGTGGGCTGGTGGTTTGACTGTGTGTTGTGTGGTGAAATGTTATTGTGGGAAGTATGTGTGGTGGGGGTGGTGGGCGGGGCTGGATGGAGGGGGGTTTGTGGGGGTGTTGGTGATGGTGTTGGTGCTATGTGTGGTGGGGTTAGGGTGATGTGCTGGACTGAACTTCTGGTGTTTGATGGTTGGGTGTATTGTTTGAGGGCTTTGTGGATGTCTGGTGTGGGCTGTTGGGGGTGAGGGCTGGTGTGGTGAGATGTTTGAGGTGATGCGTGGTGGTTGGGTGCATGTGGGTTGGTGTGTATATGTGGTGGGGCATGGTTAGTATGTGCGGTAGGTGGCTGTTCCTGTGGTGTGGTGTGGCTTGGAGCTGGGTGTCTGTTGTAAGTGGTGGGGCTGGGCTGGGCTGGATGTGCTGGTGTGGTGATGGGCTATGTGATGAGATGTGTTAGAGAATGGTGTTTGAGGGTGTGTGGTGTGTGTGTTATGGGACTGGGTGGTGTGTGGGGGTGGCATGATGGGGTTGTGGGATGCTGGCTGTGTGAGGATGGCGTGCTGGGGGCCTCTGTTGTTTTTTGAGTGGATGGGTCTGTGGATGCATGGTACTCTGGGTGGGAGGTGTGTCTGGTGTGCGGGTGATTTGTGTGTTTGTGTGGGGTGTGGGCCAGGGAATGTGTTGTGGACTTGGATGTTATGGGGTGGATGACAGTGGTGGACTTGTATTTGATGGGTGGGATGTGGTGCGGTGGTTGGTCTGCCATGGGTGGACGGTGAAGCTGGGACTATATGGGTGTGAATTGGCTGGGTGGTGGTGAGCATGATGGATGCTGTGATGGCTAAGCTGGGTGTATGTGGGGTGGTGTGCTGTGCGTGTGGGTCTGGGTGTGATGTGGTGTAGAAGTAGGTTTGTGATTGTGGCTGAGTGTGTGCCATGGAGGTGGGTGTGGGTTGGTGCTGTGGGGGGGGTGTGCTGTGCTGAGGGATGGCTGAGGTTGTGTGTTGGGGCGTATGCTGTAGTGTGGGTTGATGTCAGGACTGCTAGTTGAGGCTGTGGGGGGCATGTATGGTGTGCTGGGGGTCGTGTGGCAGGAAGGGTGATTATGTGTGTGTGTGTGGAATGCTGCTGCTGTGATGCAATGGGGTGGGGTGTAATGGGTGAATGGTGTAAAGGTGTGCTGATGGGAGCTGTTGGGTGGGGGTGGGTGGTGGTGATGTGGGCCAGGAGTGTGTTGTGTTAAGTGATCTGGGGGTGCATTGTCCTTGTGGGGGGACTGCTTTGAGGGGGAGGTGTTGTGGTAGTGTGAATGTGTGGGGAGTGTGGGGGAGTTATTGGCGTGGTGCAGGATGTGTGTATTGGTGCTGGAGGCTTGAAGTGGATGATGGGGAGTGTGTTTGGTGAATTTGATGTGCTTAGGGTGTGGGGGTGTGTGGTGCATGATAGTCTTGGGGGTGAGTGGGGGAAAGGACTGTAGTGGTGGGGCTGGGGTGGGGGAGATGTAATTAGGGCTGGGGAACCTCCTGGTGTGCTGGGGGTGTGGACTTGCATTGTGATGTGTGCCAGGACTGGGATGTTGGATGGAGACCATACTGGTGTGGTTTGTCTGGGATGTGTGGAGGCTTCGATGTGCGGTTGCTGAGGTGTGGATGGTGAGTGGACTGTGTGTAATGGGTGGCGGGGTTGGTGCTGTGTTGGGTGCCTGAGATGCTGTTGCCTTGTAATGGCAATGTGGTGGAGCTGTTGTTGTGCTGTTGAGTGGTGTGTGTTTGCTAGTGGTTGTGGTGTCGTGGGTGGGGCAAGGGGTCCTGTGGGATGTGGGGTGGTGGTGTGTGCCCTGATGGCTGGGTGTGGCAGGTTTGGTGGCCTGGAGAGGGATGATGTGGATTGGATGGTGTGGGCGTGGGTGTGGTAGGGATTTGTGTGTGGGTGTGGTGATGACTCTGTGTTTGAAGGGTGTGGTGGGGGGGGCGTGGTGTGGTTGGAAACTGGGATGAATTGGTTGTGTGGTGTTGGGCCTGTGGGGGTCAGATGGTGTCTGCATGTGTGGTATGTGGGGGTGCTGATGGTGGGTTGTTTAATGGGGTGGCAGGTGGTGGGGATGGTTGCGTTTGGTGTGCGGTGACATGCCGTGTCTGGGTGGGTTGGAAGGGGGTTTCACTGTGGATGTGTTCATGGTGGCGGGCGGTGGGTGTGCTGCTGGGGGGGGTTCTGTTGTTGTGTGGTGAGTCGATGGTGGGTCTGGATGAATGATGAACTGATTGGGGCTGTGCTTGGATGATGAAAGTTGAAGTGAATGTGGATGTGGGCATGTGCTGGGGGCAGCTTGCTGGGCTGTTATGGTCTGGGTGGGAGTGGGTGTGACTGTGTGGTGTAGGAGTGTGGGGGTCTGTGCTTGGGGTGGGGGATGGGATGAGTGTAGAAGAAGCATGGTGTGGCTGAGGTGGGGACCTTCAGTTAGCTGGGTGGTGTGCTGGCGCTGTGGGTGGTGTGATTATGGCGTCATGATGGGGGGGGTGGTTGGGGGGTCTGATGTATTGGGATGCGCTGCTGGGTCTGTGGGACAGAAGAGTGTATAATGTGGAATGGGGGGGGGTGGTGGGTGCTGCTATGGTGGCGCTAGGTGAATGAAGAGATGGGGGGAGGGTGGCTGATAGTTTTGAGATGAAGTGATAGAGGGGGCTGGTGGTAAGAGTGGTGGATTGTGTGGGGGCTGCTGTGTGGTTGGGTGTGTGTTCCTCTGGGAGGGGGTGGAATGTGGCTCTGGTGTGGACTGGTGGCTCTGTAATTGGGTTGTGTTGTGTGTGGAGTGTGGTGGTGAAGGTTGATGATGACTGTGGTGGGGGTGCAGTGGGTGGAGGTGTGGAGTGTGTGTGTGATGCTGGTGTGTGGGTTCATGTTGTCATTTCGTGCCAAATGAAAGGTAGAAATGGAGAAAGGGAGAGTTCAATGAAGAGTGCCAGGGTAAGCTTTATTGAGATGGGTTAAGGGACAGGATGGGGCTGTTGGTGTGGGAAGTTGGTGGAGGGATGGAGGTGTGGTAGGTAGAGATAAAAGTGGAGCCAGTTGTTTGCGGTGATTGAGTGGTTGATTGGGTTTTAAGTGAGGCAGTGTTTGTCTTCTCCAGTTAAGGAGTATTCACGGGTGGGACTGCAGAGTTGAGAGTCATGTTATCTGTGATTCAAGACCCAGAGAGGGAGGTAGTAGGAGTTTGGGGGCGTCGTATTGAGTTGAATATGTTGTGTGTAATTTTCCCAGGGTCTTGAGGCATATTTATGTTGACCTGCCTGCGCGAAGTATTGGGCGGATGTCGATTTGAATTTGCAGTGGGGTGGGGGATGGAGCGGTGGGGGGGGGCCAATGGTGTGGATGGGGTGATGGGGGTTGGGTGATGAAGTGGTTGGTGGGCATGCGGTGTTATGGAGTGTGTTGTGTGGAGTGGATGAGTTGGTTTGGAGTGTGGTCATGGGTGGATTATGTCGGTGGTGATGGGATGCATGTATTGAGACATAGGGCGAGGATGACGATGGTGATCGTGGTCTGTGTTGAAGTGAGGGTGTGTGTATGGAGCAGGTGATGGCTGGATGGCTGCTGCTGCTGCGTGTTGTTTTGGGGGATGGTGCTGGGTGGTGCTGGTGCAGTTGCGGGGGTTGGGGAAATGATGAGGCGATGGCTGTGGTTGGAATGGCATGTGTGGGGGGTGGGTTGGTGGGATGGGGCATGGGGAGGAGATTGTGTAGGGAGTGGGTGGAGGTGGCTGGATGGTGGTAGGTGGCTTATGGGGGTGGTTGCTGTTAGGAGTAATGTGACGCTGGCTTGTGTGTGGGGTGGAGCGATGGGTGGTGCTGACTGGGGGGGCTGTGGGGTCTGGGGGTGGTTGGTGGTGGTGGTGGTGGATTGTGCCTGGGGGGAAGATGAGTTTGATGGTGGGGTGTTGGATGGGTGGGGTGGATTTTGGGATGGATGTGTGTGGGATGTCAGTGGCTGATGTTTGTGAATGGGACTTAGGTTGGGGTTGGGATAATGACTCCGTGTGTGATGACCTATCTGGGCTGAGTGGCTTATGGGGTCGTGCTGGGCGAAGCTGGCTGTTCTGGTGGTGGCTGTGGGGGGGGTGGGGCTGGGTGGGGGAATGTGTGGTGGTCTGGTGATGTCGTGGGTGGTGGTTGGGGGGGGTGGCTGGTGGCATTGGGGATGGATGGCTGAGGTGCTGAAAGTGCTGCGGGGAATGGGAGTTTTGTGTAAGAATGCGCTGGGTGATGTTGGTTTGATGGATGTGGATGGGGCTGTGTGTGGTTTGGGTGGTGGGGGATTGGATATTGGGGTGTGGATTGGTGATGGTGGTGGTGTGAGGGGCTTGGATGTGAGATTGTGGTTGCATGAGTTGGGTGAGTGTAGTGACCTGTGGAGGTAATAGATGCCGTGGGACGTGGGAAGTTGGTGTACTGTGGCTTATGCTGTGGAAGGTTGTGATGCATGTGTGTGGCCAAAGGGAAAATGAGTAGGGGGATTGTGTGGTGCAGTGGCATAAGTAGATCTTCAGGTAGAGGTTGAATTGTGCTGCGGCTGAACAGGTCGGAGAGGGTTGAAGTGTTATGTGAATATATGTCTTGGTTTATTTGATGTTTGATTGTGGAGAGCAGGGGGTGTGTGATGTATTTTTGATAGTGGTGGCCGTGGGTAGGTTGTGAGCTGGGAGTGGGGTGTGTAGCGCATGATTGGAGGCTTTCTTTGCGGCATGTGGACGTAGCTGGCGCTGTGCATATTATGTAGCAACAGGTGGGTGGACTGGGGAAAATTTTGCTGAAAAGTTTGGTGGTGAGGGGGCAGTGGGGGAGGTGGGGGTGGCCCTGCGGTGTTGCTGGTGATTGGTGTTTTTGACACCTTGCTGGAAGTGATTTGGGTGCATGGCTGGGAAGAGGAATTGTTGTTGTGAAAGAATATTCGTTCAGGTCTTAGCGTCAGAGTAGTTCCATGAGGGATTCTTGCATTTCATTGCGAGAGTATGTGGTAGTTGGGTTGCAATGTGCGTGTTTTAGTGCAGCTCAGAGAGCATTAAGCTATGTCTTAGGTGAGTGTCAAAAGTGGTTGCCCATTTAGGTAGGTGACGTCTCATTGGTTGGCAGCTGTTGGTGACTGGCTGTCTGGAAATGATTGGATTTTGTGGCCCTGGGTTGTTGGTGTGTGGTCTTGTGTTGTGGTTTGGGATGTGGTTTGGAATGCTGGGTGTGAATGTGTGGAGTGGGATGTGAGGGGAATGGTGTTGTCTGGTGTTGCTGCGATGTGTGATGCTGGGGGGGGGGTTGTGGGCTCGTAGTGGCTGCTGGGGTTGTGTGGGTTGGTGACGACCTTGAGTGTTGGGGGGGTGAATGGGTGGGGGGGGGGTGGGGTGTTCCTGGAGCGGGTGCGCTGCTGGGGGGTATTGCTTGGTGGGGGGTTGGGGAATGAGGTGAAGATGTTAGTGATTGTTTGATGCCCTGGAGGGGCTTGTGGTTGTGGGGACTGAGTGGGGTTGGGGCTGCATGTGCTGTGCTGGTACTGGTGGGGTTGATGCTGGCTGCTGGGGGTGGTGGTGGTGTGCAAGGGTGGAAGTGTGCTATGAGCTGGGGGGTGCTGGTGGTGGTGTGTGGGGGGGAGGGGGGTTGAACTGCGGGGTTGTGGTTGGGACTAATGGGTGGTTGTGTGTTGCTGTGGAGGTGAGAGCCTTGTGTGATGGACTGGGGTGTGCTGGGGCTGGGGACTGGGGTGATGGGGTGGATGATGTGTGTATGTGGGTGGGGGGGTGACATGGGGATGCTGATGTTCTTAGGATGTGTGGTGGAATGATGGATGGACATGAGGTGGCTGGCAATAGTTGGCGGTTGTGTGCTGAAGGGCCTGTGGTGGTGGGGGTGTGGGTGGGTGGTGTATGTGGGTGTTGTGGCAGATTTGTGGGGATGGTGGTTAGTGAGTGAGTTTGGTTGCAAAGTGTCTCATGGGTTGGCCATGGCTTTTGGAGCTTGATTTTTGGGGATATGGTGGGGTGACTATGTCAGTATTTGAGTGTGGTGGATTGGGCTTGGATGAGATTTCGGTTGTGATTGTGCGCTGCAGGGGTGGGAGTGCCTGTTTGTGGGGGCGTGCTGGTGCGGATGTTCCTGTTGAGGCGGTGTCTGGATGGCATGGGCTGCTGTGGATGATGTGGTGCTTGAGAGAGGAAATGATGGGTTTTTGACAGTGGGGTGGTGGTGGGGGGATGTGTTTAGTGCGTGTGTATGCCGATCGCTGTCTAGTGGGCATCGGCTGCTGTGGGGGGCATGCTTGTGTACTGGTGGGGGGTGGGCTGTGTGTGGTGGTGATGATGGGCCTAGATGTGGGTGAGGTTGACTGTGGTTGCTGGTGGTGTGGCTGTTGAAGGGAGATGTTGTGGGGCATGTGGGTTGTGGGTTGGGCTGGTGGTCCTGAGCTGCTGGTAGTTTGAGGTGGTGATGATGATGGGTGAGAGTTGGGTGAGGTCGTGATGTGGTGGTGTGTGTGTGCAGGGAATGTTGGTGTTTGGTGGGGGATATGCTGTGCTAGCACTTGGAGATTATGGGAGTTGGGAGGTATTGAATTGGGTGCATGCAGAAAGGTGCTATGCTCAAGGAGTTTTTTGTCAAATGGTGATAGGAGCAAAAGCATGTTGCAGTATGAATGTTGCCTGGAGCAGTGCAGATATGTGCTTTTTTGTGCAAGGGGGAGTGTTAGTGTGCTTGTGTGTATGGAGTACCATTGTTATTGGAAGGTGTGTGTGGAGGCGATGGAGAGTGGTGTGGGGATTGTGCGGGCCTGGCTGTATGGGGAGGATGAGGTGGTGATCGCTGGGGATGTGTGATATGAGAGGTGGTTAGGGTGTGATTGGGAGTATTTTGGTGCCAATCGTGCTGCTGTGCTTGACTGGCTGATCTGTTGGTATGTTGGTGTGGAGGAGGATTGTTATGAATCGTGGGAATGGCATGGGTTGACCGTGGCGTGATTGTGGATGGATGCTGAGTGTCTGGGAGTGTGATGCTTGTTAATATAGGATGACTCTTGAGTGGTTGGGTGTGTTGCTGGCACTGTGGTGCCCTGTGTGATGGTTTTGGTGGTTTGCATGATGGGAGTGTGTTGATTGAGATGTACGGGTTGTTACGTTGATGTGTTATGTGCGTATGGTGTGTGTTGGGTGACTGTTGCTGGGGCTGGCAGTTGGGTGAAGAAGGTTGGGCTGCTTGGGCTAGGGTGTGAATTTTGGGCTGTGTTGGAGCATGGATGATGGTCCGTCAGGAGGTGAGGAGTGGGTGTGTATGTGATGATGTGGGGTGGCGGAAGTATGGGATGTGGGAGAGTGGGTTATGTCTGGGAGTACTTGGAACACGTGAATGTAGGGGGGGGGGGGGGGGGGGGGGGGGGGGGGGGGGGGGGGGGGGGTGGGGGGGTGGGGGGGGGTGGGGGGGGGGGGGGTGAGCTTGTTGTGTGAGGATGGTGTGGGTGTGTGGTGGACACTGGGAGGTTAGGTTGCTGGTAGGGGGGTTGTGCTGGACTGGGAGCCTATATGCGTGCGAATGGGTGGTGTGGGGAGAATGGGTTATTTGTGGTGTCAAGGGTGGCATGCAGTGTGGGGTGTTGGGAAAAGTGGGGTGGGGGTGTGGTGGGTGAATTGGGCAAGAGCCAAATGGGGGGGGGGGTTGGGCCTGGTGAGTGTGGGGTGTGGAAGGTGTTGGGGTGGTACAGGTGAGAGGCTGTGGTGGTGGTGCTGATGGCTGTGGGTGGTGCAGGTGGGGGGAGCGAGGTGTTCATTGGACCTGCTATGTCTGCTGTTTCTGTGGGGGGTTGTGGCTGGTGTTGGTCTGTGTTGGGTAGGTGAGTGGCTTGGTGTGTGTATTGGTGTGGTCTGGTGGTGTGTGGAGGTGGTGTAGTGAAGTGCGGGTGGTCATGTGTGGGTTTGTGTTGGTGTGCTTGAGCTGAGTCTGGGGTGCAGGGTGGTGGGTTTGCCAGGGGGGAGTGTGTGGTGGTGTGATGCTGTGGACTGAGGTGTTAAGGGCTGGGTTGTGGGGGATTGTGGAGTGGGGTGGGGGTGCTGTGGGTGGGCTGGGGTAGGTGGGGTGAGGACTGTGAAGCGCATGTGTGATGATGAAATTTGATGGGTGTGAGGGTAGTGATGGGTGCGGAATTGGTGTTGGGCTGGGTGGCGTGGTGGGATTCATTGGGAGTGCGTTGTTTGCGTGGTTGGGGTGATCCTCCAGATGTGTGGCATGGGTGGTAGGGGGTGAATGGTTTGGCTCAGTCACTGTGGGGTGGTGGGCAGGGGACTGTGGGATTCCTGCTTGATGATGGAGCATGATTGGGTGAGGAAAGGGCTGAGGAGGGATGTGTTGTGTGGGAGTTGACGAGGTGGAATTTGTGTGGTTGGGTGTGTGGTGGGATGGGGTTGTGATGAGCTGATTAGAGGTGACTGCTGATGACTGCATTGATGGTGAATGGTGTGATTGTTTAATGTGAGATGGGGCTGGGGCATGAGGGGATGTGGATGTGTGTGCGTTGTTGGGATGTGCGCTGCAAGTGGGTGCGTTGCATTTATTGTGGGGGTGCTCGGTGGGGTTTCTGGCTGTGGGTGTGGGGATGAAATGGGATGGTGATGTGTGGGTGTGTGACTGTGCTGTGAGGTGCTGTGGCTGGTGGTTGGGGGCTGTTGTGTTGTGGTTGTTGGGAGGGTGGGGGTGGGGTGGGATAGGCGGGGTTATGGTGGTTGGCTGTGTGTGATGTGTGCTGTGTCATGTAGGTGTGTGAGGAGGGGTGCATGATGGTGGTGATTGTAGTGATGGGATGGTCTGTCTGGTGATTGGGTGGATGGCTGTGGGGTTGGTGGCTGATCCTGGTGTGTGGGTGGTATGGAGACAGGTAGTGGGATGTTGTGGGGGAATGGTAGTTGTGTGCTGTGCTGGGGGGAGTGGTGCCGAGCTGTGATGCATGAGCTGTAGTGGTGTGATTGGTGGTGTGGAGGGTACTGTGTGTGGTGTGGTGCGCTGATTGTGGGCTGTGTTGCTATGGGTTGGGTCATTGGCATGCGCTGTTGGGGGATAGTATAGGTATCTATAGAAGGATATGTGAGAATAATGAAGTGGTGTATGCAAGGTGTTAAGGAAGTGTTGCTGACAGTAGAGCGCAGGTGTCCCGCAGCTAAGAGGATTAGATGGTTGAGTAGTCATGGGTCTAGAGTATTCAGAATCCAGAGGAGGTCAGTTCTTGGCTGTTTGGGGGCGAAGGTGAAGAAGGTCTGGGTGTGAGAGACAGGGTTTGGGGTAGCACATGGAGTGGTCTGGTATATGGGTCCCTGTGTTAGTGTATCATGATGAGGTAATGGAAGTGATGGGCTGGGACTTTTGAATGGTTAAGATCCAGCAGTGGGTTGGTGGGGTTGGAATGTTGGTGTGTACTGTGAAGGAGAAAAGTTTTAGAGGTTATGTCAGTGATGGAATTTATGTTGGATTGATCTGCTTGTGGGTGTGTGTGAGAGAGTTTGTGGGAGTACTGGCAGGGAGGCTGCGAGCAGAGGTAGTGTAGGTGCCCTTGGTGCTGGAGCTTGATTGGAGTGTGGCGGATGATTGAGGTGTTATAGGGGATTGCAAGAGTACAGGGGGGCATTGTGGGCTGGATGTGAGGTAGTTAAGGCGAGTTAGTGTATTTGATTATTGACTGGATCGGTGGGGATATGATAATCCAGGATTCAGTAGTATTGATATAATATATTCCATGAGTCCAAGGATTTATATAATGGGACAGTTGGCATGGCCACTGGGCTGTGATCAGGGTTAGTTGGGATTAGAGCTGATGCATGGCAGTTAGGCGATTGTGATGTTAAGATGTGAAAAGATTTGGAAGTACCAGATGCTGATGGTTGGTCAGTAATGGCATATTAGGGATGTGATGGTCTGCAGAGGAGGGAGAGGAATGGGTGGGCAGTGGGTGAGGTAATTAGTTGAGACATTGTGTGGAGTAGGTTGGATTGATATTTTGCTGTAGGATGGTAGTAAGATGAGTATATAGATGTATTATAGGCTGATGAAAGGTTAAGTTGGGCTGGTGCCTGGGTGATTGATGTTAGGGGGTGTGGTGGGTTTCTGTTCCTGGGAGTATGTGCTGGGAGGAGCTGAAGTTGTCTGGATAGATGGGTCATGAGAGGCTGACTATGATGGTTTCTTGAGGTCTGTGATAGGTGATGTGGGCAGGTCAGAGTTGCTTGATGAGCGTTGTGTATGCAATTATATTGTGCTGTTTTTGGAGCTGTTATGTGGTGCTGTTTCTGATAGGACTGCTGTGAGGGTGGGTGCTGTTGTGGTGGATGGGATATGCTGCATTTGAGATGGTTTGGAAACTGGCACTGGGGTGTATGGGTACAGTGGGATGGGCATGTGTTGGCTTGTGTTGGTGGTGGGATTTGCTGTAGTGTGTGGGGGGGATCTGTGAATTGTTGCTGTGCTGGGGCTGATGATGTGGGGTGTGTGGTGAGTGGTGACTGGTGATGTGGTTGGATGGGGTGTGGGTATGGTGGTGGGTTGAATGAGGGGATAAAAGTAGGATGGTTGTGTGTCACAAGGGTTCAGAGGGTGAATTGGTACTAATGGATGCAGGTAGTGAATTGGTGGCTGTTCAGGCATGCATTGGACATGGATGTGTATGTGAGTAGTTATGGGGGAGTTAGGGTTGGATGCAGCTTGCAGCGGTTATTGCGGGGATGGGTACAGGGTGTGTTGAGTGTGTGCAATGTGTTTGATGCTGGGTAGATGGTGCAGGATATGCCAGAGTGAATGATGAGGTATAGTTGATGTGGAACGGATTGTGGATAGTGTAGTACATTCTTGGGGTCAGTGTATTGCCTGTCTGTGAGGGCATTTCTTGTGCTGTGTAATTGTATATATTGTTGTGTTGTTTTGAACGAGAAGGTTAGTGCGTATGATTAGTAGTTAGAGTGGCGCCAGTGGGCAGATGGAGTAGGTCACATTATAGAAGCAGGTGTGCTGTTGTTGCTAGTCAGTTCATGGAGTCCCAGGAGTGCAGTTTATGGGTAGTATTAGGAATGTGAGAAGGTGGGTGGACAGCAGTGCGAAGGATGTATAATGGAGATTGCTTTGGTGTATGATGTATTTGAGTGCCATGGCGGTGCAAGGGCGATTATCTCATGAGTCTGCTCGATTTGCTTGCTTGCGTAGTGGACTGTCCTGGGGGAAAGGGAACTGATGTGGGGTGTGGAATATTCATGGATGGTGAAGGCTCTGGACTGAGGGGTTGGGTGGAGTGATGAATGGGTTGGCTGGTTGTGTTGGGTGAGTGCGTGGGTGTGTGGGAGGGGTGTGGGCCAATGGAGTTGGTGCTGGGTGGGGCGTGAGGGGGGGTGGATTAGTGTAGATGGGGATTGGGGGGGTGCGGACTTGCTGTGATTTGACTGCAATTGTGATGTCTTAAGGTGGGAGTGTGTGGGAGGGTGTTGTGGGGTGAGCCATGCTATGAATGTTGGTGTGATGAGATGATGGTGAATGATGGAGGGGGGTTGTGGTTACTGATGTTGGTCCCTGTCTGACTGGGTGTGCGTGTGTTGGTGGGTGTGATGTGGTGTGCTGGGCAGATGGACAGAAATGGGTGTGTGTTGGGCTTGGCTTTGGGGAGTGGTGGGAGGAAGTTGTGGTTAGGTGAATGAGTGGTGGCTGCTGTGTGAGCCATGGGGTGTTGGAATACACTGGGTGGGGGGGCTGACTGTGTGTTGGTGCAAGGGGGGGTCTGGGGTGAGGTGTTGGATTGTTGAGTTGTGAGGGATTGATGGAGGACTGGGAAGGGGATGGGCTTGGTGTGTGGTGTGTTCTGGTGGGGTCGGTGCTTGGTGGACTGTGGGAGTGTGATGTGGGGTTGGTGGATGGTGTGTGTTGTTGCTGTGTTGGGGTGGGTGGGGAGGATGGCGGCCCCTGAGTGAATGGGTGATGTGGGGTGAATGCGATGCGGTGGTGGGGTTGTGTGTTGGTGGAAGGGGGCCGGTGGGTGGCTGGTTGTGATTGGTGGGTGAGAATGGGGTGGGGGTGGGGTGTGGGTATGCTGTGTGTGTGGGGGGGCTGGGGGAGTGGTGTGAGGGTTTGGGGGGTTGGGCAAATGTGTGGGGTGTGGGGGTGGTTGGGGTGGCTTGGAGGTGGGATGATGGTGGAGTGTGCTGGGTGATGGTAGGAGGTGGGTAATGTGAGATGCGTGCAGTATTGTGAGGTGGAAATGGATGGTGACGTGGGTGCTGTGGGAGTGTGGATGGGTGGGGGGTGTATATGGTGGTTGTCTATCGTGTGGCGATGTGTTGTGATGGATGTGGTGGTGGATGGCTGTGGGTGCTGCATTGAGATGCTGGTGGTGTGAGCATGGGGAGGTTGGTGGGATGCTGGTGGTGGCTGATGTGTGAGCAATGTGGGGCTGTATGGGGGGGTGGGGGGGGTTCTTGAGAGTGTGGGGTGTGCTGGGTGCTTGGGTGATGGCGAGGGAATTGCAGGCATTGGGCGGTGGGGGAGTGCCTGGTGTGTGTGTGGGATTGTGAAGTGGGGGGTTGGATGGTGGAGTGTTATTGGGGTATAGGGGTTGATGGTTGAGTGTGGTGGGTGGTGGCAGTTCTGGGTGTGTGATGTTGTAAGAGGTGAGAGTTGTGTTGCTGTGACTTGTGGGAGAGAATGGGGATGTGTGCTGAATGAGTGAGGCTGTGGCTGGATGGGAGGTGGATGTGGTGGTGTGGTGATGTGTGGGTGGGTGGTGTGGGGGAGGTGTTTGGGTGGATGGTGAGAGGGTGGGGTGGCCTGTGTGTAGTGGAGATTGTGTGTGTGGGGGGAGGGTTGGGGAACCATCTGTGGTTTGGTGTAGCTGGGGGGACAATGTGTGGTGCATGATGTGGTGATGAGTAGGAAGTAGTGGTGGGGGTGATGTGATGCGTGATCCAGGTGACTTGTGGGTGGTGTCTGTTGTGGCTGAGTTGGCTTATTGATGGGCGGGAGTGCATGGTTTGGTGTGTGTGATGTGTCTTGCATGAGAAGTGCTCAGTTGGTTTTGATGCAGGTTGAAAGCTGCATTGCTTCAAATGAAGGCATGTGGAATGATCTGGTAGATGTGGATTATATCGTCAATATGTTGTGTTATTGTAGTAAGGGTGATTGGTTAGTTGAAGGCACAGGGGAGAACGTATGGTGAATTCATGGATACTATTGGTTGAGTGCTCAGTGGCGATCAGGAGTCTAGTTGCAAAGTATCCAAATGCAGATAGGGTAATGGGTTGCTGAAATGTGATGTAGGCTGCGTCAAGTTCTTTCGATAGTCAGGAGACTGGAAGCTGCCATGGTGCTAGGAGGATTTTTTAGTGCTGGACTTTGTTTAGAAGGGCATGAAGTGGAGAAGAGTGCTGAGATGAGTTGATGGAGGATAGGCTGTGGTGATGTTTGGAGCGCTTGAATGGGTGTGGGGGAACTGTTGGGGGCTTGAGGACTATGGGGGTGCGTGCCTCTTGATGGTGGGGGTTGAATGCCGTGGTGGGTGGGGCCACAGGGAGTGATTGCTGATTCTAGTGTTGGGGCCGCCAGGGACTGGGTTAGTGTGTGGGCTTGTCTGTAGTGGGGGAATGGTGGGTGTGGGAGTGGTCTGACTGTTGGCCTGAGGGTGAGGTGTGCCAGATGGTGTGTGGATGTGTAGCGTGCTTGAGGGGGGACTAGCAGGGGTGGGGGGGAGGTTAGTGGAGTGGGTGACTGTATGTGGTGATTGATTACTGGGGGTTTAGTGTGCATGGGAGCATGTTATGTAGTTGCTGTGTGGTGGTGGTTGGGGTTTAATGTGATGGGGAATGGGGATGCTGTTGCTGAGTGGTGACTTGATAGGCTGTGGGCTGTTCCTGTGGGGTCTGATGGTTGGGGGGGGAGGCAGGAGGGTGAGGGGCTCTTGTTGTTTGGGGGGTCTGAAGAGGGGGGGTGGCAGCATGTTGGATTGTGGTGTGGAATGCATGTGTGACGTGTGGGTCTGGGTCATTTGTGTTGCATTAGTGTGGATGCGCTGCTGGGACATGGATGGGTGTGTGGGGTGGGAAGTGTGGAGGTGGGTGGTGAGGGGTGTCAAGTGTGTCCACTGGGGGAATGATAGGTGGTGAGCTGTGTTGTGTGGGTAGATACATGGGGGGGGGTGAGTGTAGGATTATTGGCATGATGGTTGAAGTGTTTGTGGTATGGACAGAGGGAACTCCTAGGGCAATGCGTGATGAATGGGCTGGTGGCTTTCCTGGGCTATGGGTGTGGGAGTGGTGGGTGGTGGTGTTGATGTGAAGACGGACTGTTTTGTCAGGGGATGTGCTGAGATTGGTAGCGGTGGTATGTTAGTGGTTGGGGTGGTCTGCATTGGGGAGGGAGGGGGGGTGGGGGCTCTTGAAGTAGGTGTGTATGGTGCTTCGTTATCTGGGGTGTGTTTGAATGGTTGGACAGGGTTAGTTTGTGGTAGCAGGTCTGAATGGTGCATGCGATGAGCTTCTGTTGGGTGTGATTGACAATACAGACTCGATGTGGAATGTCTGGGATGTGTTGATGGTAGGTGAATGGTGAGGGGGTTGGCAGGTGAATGTTTATGTTGGGGTGTTTGGGGGATGTGTGGGTGGCGGGTGGAGGAGAGGTGTAGGGGGTTATGTGTCAGTGGTGATGGGCTGCAGTGTGTGGGCTGGCTTGTGCTGAATGCTCTGGCTGGTTGGGGGGCATGACGTGTGGAAATTGGAGAGTGGATGGGTGTGCTGTGGACTGATAGTGATCTGGGGGCTGGGGATGATGTGGTGGATCGCAGTTGTTTTGGTGTATGCCGTCTGTGTGTGGTGTTGGGGGAGGGGAGTGGGAAAAGTGGGCAGTGTGAGACTGATGTGAACTGGATGCTGGTGTGGGGTGGCGTACTGAGGGGATGTGTTAATTGTGGATGTGGTGTTATGGTTTGCGAGGGATGGGGTGGGTGGGGTTGGTTAGGATGAGGGTGTATTGTTGTGATGGGTGTGGTGGCTCACTTTTGATGGATGTGTGGGTGTAGGTGTGGTATATTGTTTGGGGTTTCTGTTGTCGTGGTGTGTGTTGGGGGATTTGGGCGAGCATGGGAGAGCTGGGCAGCTGAGGGTGCAAGTGGGGTGGCCCTGGTTGTGTTGTGTACTGGGTGGTGTGGACTGGTGTGGGTGGGGGGCATGCTGAGAGATGTGTGGAGGGTGGTGGTAGGGTGGTGGTATGGGGATGGAGCATTGTTGTTGGGTGTGATGTGTGGTTGA
This sequence comes from Pseudopleuronectes americanus, assembly GCA_038501795.1. Lineage (NCBI taxonomy): Eukaryota > Metazoa > Chordata > Actinopteri > Pleuronectiformes > Pleuronectidae > Pseudopleuronectes > Pseudopleuronectes americanus. The sequence continues at coordinate 42,196 of JBAMIH010000144.1, forward strand.
TGGTGTTGGTCGTGTGTGGGATGAACCTGGGGCTGTGATGTTGACTGAGGTAGAATCATGCTGTGGTGGCTGGGCGTAGTGTGTCTGGGTGAGAGTGATGGTTGCCTGGAGTGGGTGTGGTGGCTGTGTAGCAGTGGTTTGATGGTGCTGGAGGGGGGGAGGGTGTTTGCGCTGATGTGTGTGGTGGTGTACATGTGTTGTGGCCTTGGATGGCTGGGACTTGAGGCTGACACACATGTGGTGAGAATGGGATGATGTGATGTGGTGTCTGGTGTGGTGGGATGGCTGACCTGATGAGTGGGTGGACTGTGGCTGAATGTGAGGCACCAGGGCTGAACTGGGTAGGGGTGGTTGGTGACCTGGTGGCTGGTGGTGGTGACGGTGGGGGGTCATGGGGGGTGGTCTTGGTTGTGTTGATGGCGTGGCCATGGGGGCTGTCGTGGTTAAGTGTGCGAGAGTACTTGGGTGTGTGCATGGTTGTAGGATAAGTGTGGAGTGCTGTGGATGTGATGGAGGTTCGTTGCTGTGAGGTGTGGGGCAGGCTGGTTGGGGGCTGATTTGAAGGGGGGTGCTGGTTGATGTGTTGTGTGGGGGTTGCTGGAAGGGGTGGCTGGCGGATTGAGTGCTGGATGTGCGTGTCTGGGCTTTGACTGTGGTGGAGTGTGGTTGTTGAGTGGTAAATGGGGCTGTGTGTTGTTGGATGGGTGTGTGATGTGTGCTGGGCAGGGGGTTTGCTGTGGTATGGTGTGATGTCAGAGAGGGGCTGGTGGGTTGAGTGGGGGGTTGGGTGTGTGGGTGTGATGTGGTGGGGGGTGAGGGGCCTTTGGGGAGTGATGCATGCTGGGGGGTTTGGGGGTGTGATGTGTGGTGCTGGGAGCTGGAACAGGGGGGTTTGTGGGTGGCATGGAGGTATGGGTGCCCCAGTGTGTTGGTGGCTGTTGTGTGTGACTGGTGTGGTTCATGGTGGTGGGTGGGGCACAGGTTGGTGGCGAGAGTGGGGCTTGGGTCGTTGGTGGAGTGGTGGTTTGGGGGAGGACGCTGGTGTTGTGGGGGAAAGGGTAAGAGTGAGTGGATAGGTAGTGGGGATGCATTGGGGGCGTGTGGGCTGCTGGGCAGCTGCTGCGATGGACTTCGCTGGGTTCTGATTGGTGGTTGGGATTGCAGAGGTTGAAGTGTGGTGCTGTGATGACTGTGGTGGGAGGTGGTGCGTCTGTTGTGGACATGAGGGTGCAGGTGGCAAGTTGGTTGTGGAAAGCGGTTTGGGTGGACAAGAAGTGGACTGTGGTATGGTGGTGGTGAGATGGGCTGTGGACTTGGTGTGCGGTGGTGGTTCTGCCAAGGTTGCTGTGTGGGCGTGGCTGGGTGTTTGTGTACTGGCTGGTAGGGTGGTGGAAATGGCTGTGGCATGTGGGGGGGAGCCGTTGGGGTGGGCTATGGAGTCTGGTGGTGGACTGGTGGGTGGGTGGATGGAAGGCTGGGAGTGAGATGTGTGGTTCATGGGCTGAGTGATAATATGCTGTGTTGGTGGCGGGAGAGGGGTGTGGGAGTGTTGTGTGGAGTGTGTGGTTTTCTGGGTGTTGTGGTGTTGATGTGGGTAAGGCTCTCCAGCTGTGGGGGGAGTTAAATGAGGCCTGGTTGTGGCTGTTTGATGACTGAGTGGCTGAGGTGTGACTTTGTTGGAATGTGTGGGGGGGGGGCATGTTGCCGTGCTGAGTTGGGCTGTGGTGTGGGACTGTGAGCGATGAGGTGTGTTGAATTAAGTCCCTGGATGTGGGTGGAAGTGGGTTTATGGGGTGTGCTGGTGGGTGGTACTTTGTATGCTGTGGTGCTTGATGGGGATATATTGGGGTGTGGTGACTGATGTCTGTTGTGGGTGTGGTGTGGTGGGGGGGGGTGTGGTGTGGGGGTTGATGGCCTGTGTTATGGGTGGTGTGGTCTTGGTTGTAGTGGCTTTGAACTGTAAGTGGATCTGGTGGGGATCTGGTTGGTGATGTGGGCGGATGTGATGCTGGGAAGAGAGGATGTTTGGGATACTGATTTGGTATGGTGTCTTTGCAAAGATTGGGTGAGCAGTGTTGTGGCTGTGTGGTGTGAGCATTGGTGCAGATGGGGGGGTTGGATGACCTGTAGTTCTAATGTGTAGGTGTGGTGATGGATGGTGTATGGTAGAGGTGCGCTGGGTGAAAGATTCTATTGATGGGGTGGGGGGTGCCTGGATGAGTTGCACTGGAGTGGAGTGGTCTGGGTAGAGTGTGTGGTGGGGGTGAAAGGGTGGGAAGTGGAGGTGGGATGATCTGTGGGTTGTGTGTTGGAAAGTGAGGCTGTTGGTGTGCCTTGTGATGTTGTGTGGTGGGGGTGGGTATATGGGAGCAGATGAGTGACTAGGTAGGATAGGAGTCTGTGTGGGGTGCGTATCACAGGACAGTGTGGTAGACTTGATGTTTGAGTTGATGCGTCTTGGGGGGTGGAGGAGGGCGTATAGGCTGTGTCGGATTCACATAAGTGGGTGCAGGGATTAAGGTATGCAGTGGGTTGATGTGTGTGAATTGTGTGGGTCCACAGTATGGTGCATCTGCTGCCTAGTGTGTGCTGGGGGCTGGTTATGAGGGGCATTAGGTGGGGGAAGTGTGAGTAGGTTGGGAGATTCCAGCGAATGTGACCTGGGTGGGTGTGTGAGATAAGGTTGACTGGTGATGTGTTGGGCTGGTGGATTGTTTGTAAGTAGGGGAGAACTGAGTGCTTTGTGATGTGTGTGGTGAAGTGGTGTTGTCTGATGGTGACTGGCTTGTGCAGAGTTTGGTGGTATGGGGGGGAAATAGTTAGTTGATTGGCGGGGAAGGTGCTGTGTGCTGGGCATCAGTCGGGTAGGTGGGTGTATGTAAGGCTGTGGAGTATGGTGTGGATAGGCTGGTTGTGGGTTGGGGGAGTGGTGCCTGTGTGTTGGTAGGAGTGTGGATGTATGTGGCTGTTGGTAATGGGTGGTGCTGTGGTGTCTGGGTGAGATTGGAATATGGCAGTGGGCTGGATGGCTGGGGGGGGGGTGGGTGGCTGAGATTGGGTGGTAGTGAATATGTGTTGGGTGGAGTTGGGTTGTTTGGGGGGTAAGAGGTGGGGAGGGTTTGTGGAGGAGATAATGGTCTTGGTGTTGATTTGAGGTGCGGCATTGGCGATATGGTTCTAGGTGGTGGGGGCGGGTTGTAGTTGGTGGGTCTGGTTGAATGAGATTGCATATCTTGTGTTGAGATGGAAGAGTGGTGTTACATTAAGTTGCTGGGTGGTGACCTGCTGCTGGGGGCTTGTTGTAACTGTTTGGTGCTTAGCATGCTGGGGTGCTGGGCTGATCTGGGCGGCTGCATATGGGGGTGGTGCGGGATTGCGTGCTGTGGTGTTGCTGGGAACTTGATGGGGGTGTTGGATGCTTGTGGGTGTGGGGGATGTTGTCGGATTGCGGACTGGGGCTAGTTGTGCAATGTGAGTGAGAGGGGGGTGCTCCTGGTGTGTTGTGTGGTTCTAGGAAGTGGGTGAAGATGTGGTGCGTGTTGTGGTGTGGTGATGTTTGGCTGTAGTGTATGTGGGGAAGGAATGTCTGGTGGGAATTGTTGGGGATTCAAGGTGGGTGGTGGAGATGGAGGAATGGAGAGTGTGGATTTGTGTGGACTATTGAAGATGGAATGGAGGTATGTGCTGAATATGCCTGTTTGCTGGAGAGATAGGCCTCTGCTGGTTGATGGGATGGATTGGTGACTGGATAGGTGGGCTTGTTTGCTTCTGGGTTGGGGTAATGTAGGTTCGAGTGCAGGAGATAGTGGGAATGTGTCTGAGTGGGTGTGGTTGGCATTAGATGGTTGTGGGCTGATGGACTAGGTAGGGAATTGGAGTGGGTATATGAAAGGATTGGAGGTTGCCTGTGGTGAAGAGTGTGATGTGTGGGGTGTAGTTGAGATTATGGACTATGTGGCGCTAAGTGGGCAGGGTGATTGTATTGAAGGTCAACTGGTTGGGGTGGTGCTGTCGATGGTGGGCTGGCTAGGTGCTGGTGGCTGGGTTAGGAATTGTTGACTGCTGGGGATCCTGATTAGTGGGGTGTGTGTGATGTAGGTAACAGTTTAGGTATGTGAAGTGACTGGAGGATGTAGGGGGGATGGCAGAGGGTGGGAGGTTGGTGGTGTGTTTAGGTGGGGGTGAGTATGGGGGAAGGGGCCAGGGGGTGGAATAATAGATGGAGTTGGGTGATGTGGTCTTGTGAGATAGGTGTGTTGGTGGTGGAGGTTGGAGGTTGGCTTGTTATTGATGGTGTACGTTGAATGGGGATGAGAAGGGTGGGCGACCGGGGGGGGGGGGGGGGGGGGGGGGGGGGAATGGGCACATGTGCTGGGGTGGTGGCTGATGTGTATGTGTGGGCTGGCTGTGTGGTGGTGGGTCATGTGATGTCTTTGTGATGTATTGTGAGGCTGTGGTGGGGCGGGAGGTGTGCTTGATTGAGTGTGATACATGTGGCCTTTACAGGAGTTAGATGTTGAGTAAGCGGGTGAGTTCGTGAGAGAGTGGGAGGTTGTAGATATAGCGAGGGGTAGAAGTGTTGTTTGGCCATAGATAGGGATGAAGGGTGTGAACTATGTCAGCGGGGAGACAGGGAAGGAGTTGTTGCTGAGTGGTGTAGTCTGCTGGTTGAGCAAAGGATGGAGTTAGAGTGAGTTTGATATAAATCCTTTCAGGTGTGGACTAGGTTTAGAATATCCAGTTGACATTATGATGAATTTAAAAATGTTATTTTCTATTTTATTATGATTATGTATCCATAGAAGAGAATAGTATCGGACAGAGTCGGAATGAGGGGAATTCCATCAATACTAGTGTCCAGGGAGCATATTGCATTCCATCAGTTTGGATTTTGTATGAGGAGTTAGAGTTTCAGTGCCAATGAGCAATCATTTGAGCGAAGCATGACTTCTAAGTAGAGGCATGGGATTATCATTCATTTATAATGGTGATGATCAGGGGGCACTGAGGTGACATTTGATGATGATGAGGTGTTGCTCCTGGCTCTATTAGGAGGAGTGCATTGAATTAGCATTTAAGAATGGTGTGTGTTGAAGCAGGGATGATGGCAGGTAGTGTGAGAAAAGAGCTTAGGGGATATATGAGTGGTGGCATTTGGGTTGACTGCCTTGTGTCGTGTATGGGGTTCCTGGAAGGCGAGGGATGCTGTCTTTGTGGGAGTGGATTGAGTGGTAATGGGGGGTGTGGGGGAGCTGGATGGGTGGATGGGTGGTGGGTGGGGCTGAATCAAAATTTGGTGTGGTGACTGGTATGATGTGTGGTGGACAGTGGATTGTGCTGTGAGGGTGTTGGTGCTGCAAGCAGCTGCATAACATGGGTGTGGGGACTTGGGGTGTGTGAAGGGGTTGTGTGTGGTGATGGCTGGAGTAGTGCCTGGTGTGTTGGTGGGTGTGGGTGATTGGTGTTGGCTGCTAGGGGAGTAGCTGGAGGCTGGTGTGTGGTGAGGGGGAGGGGGGTATGAAGTGGATTCTAGGTGTGGTGGCGATTTGGATGTGGCTGTGTCTGGTGTGAATGGTGGGTGTGAAGTGTGGTGAGGGGATGATGAATGTGTTGTTGATGGTGTATTGGATGGTGCTGTGGTGGCTGTGTTGGGCTTGATGATGTGTGGGGGGTGAGTTATGTGCTGCACCCTGGCCTGGGTGCTGGCGGGTTGCGAAGTGGTGGGCCGTGGTGCACTGGGAAGGGGTGTGTTGAGTGTCCTTTTGTGTTGTGGGAGGAGCTGATGTGTGTAGCGCATGTGAGTGGTGTCTTGGTATGGTGTCGTGGGGAGGGTGCCTGAGTGTGCAGTGGGGTTGGTGGGACTGGGGGCGGTGAGCGAATGTTGGATGGGGGATGTGGACTGGTGGTGTGAGGTGATGGTGTTGGTGTGGATGTTTTGGATGGGATTGGGGGGTGGCGTTGACCTGGGTGTGTGGCTTACTGGTGTGCTGGTGGCATGATGGTTGGTGGAATTGGTGTCTGGTGATTGTATGCGCGCGTGGCAGATGTGTTGGTGGCTGAGGAGGGTGGATGATGGTGGGAACTTAGTACTGTTTTTTGGTTGGGGGGATAATGGAGTGAAGCTGGTGGGGATGGGGGAGTGGACAGAATTTTGAGTTTAGATAGGGATATGGGGCCTGATGAGGAATGTGTGTACTGGGGGGGGGGTGGTGCCTGACTGTGTGGCTTGTGGGGGTAGTGCTCTAGGATTAAGAGCAGTGCAAGATGCAGTTGTGATGTGGGTTGAGTAGTGGGGCATGTAGGGGGTTATAAGTCATTAGCATCATGTCAATCAGATGTGGGAGATCTGCAGACTATTTTGTTGGTCATTATACTTCTTTGGTGGTGGAGTGGATATTTGGCGATGAGAGTAAAGCAAAGGAAAGATGTCGCGGGTTTCTGTGGACATGTGACTGAGGGGGGTACTGTGGATTGGGGGTTCTTGGGTGTTGTAGAGCATGGTGGATATGTGTTCATTGTGCGGTTGGTGGGGAAGGCTTGGGTGTGTGGAGGCATGGTGTGATGGTGGATGGGGGGTGGGGGATACTGGGGAGAGTGGGTGCCTGTGAAGGTGCTGTGACTGGCATCTGGGGGCTCTGGAGTGTGGATAGGGATTGGATTGGGGGGGTGGCTGTTGCTGTGGATATGGTGGGTGGTGAAGTGGGGTGATGTCATGGCTTCTGGTGGGGTGAGCGGGTGGGGTGGTTTTATGCCTGAGTTGAAAGCTTGGTGGGCGGTGGGTGAATGGTGCCTGAAGAGAATGGTGGACGTGTTGGTTTGTTATGGAGCTGCTTTCTGCAGTGGAGTCTGGGGATGGTGATCTGGATCTGTGAGAATAGGTGGGCATGGCATGGATTGGAAGGTTGGTTGGAGAGAGCTTGGTGGATGTGAAGTTGCCTTGATGTGGAGATGGTGAGGTGTGTGGGCGCTGCTGAATTAGGACAAGATAGTCATTATATCGCATGGTTGCAGTGTGACATGTGCAGCATGCTGAATATGGTGGGCTGAATGGTAGAGTTAGCTGTGGTGGAGCCTGTTGATGTGGGTTTGCTGTGCTGGGAATTTGATGAGCTGGTGTTGGAGGTGAGTGCTGGGATGAGACAGGCGTGTGTATGTGTGGTTTAGGGGTGTTGTTGGGCAAAGACCGGGGAGAGTGCTTTGTGCCTGATGGGGTAGAAGGGACTGGATGTTTATGGGGGTGTTGTGGGGCCTGTGTGGGGCTGGGGCTGGCTGTGTGTGGAGTGGTGGTGTGTGGGTTGGGGTTGTGAGTGTTGGCAGTGGGGGTTCTAGCAGTTTGTTTGTGCTTAATGGGGGGTTGTGATGTGGGGGTTCTGTGTTGGCGTCTGGCTGTGGATTGTGGTTTGCGGAGCATGTGGTGAACCTGGAACATGCATGTATGTGTGACTGTGGACTTGTGGTGGTGGAAGGAGTTGTGCTATGGGTGGCTTGAGGAGGAGTGGTTGATGGTAGGGGTGGGTGTGGATGGCAGTGGATGGTGTGTCTGGGTTGTGGGTGCTGGTGGCTCTGAGGTAGGTTGACTGGATGAGGATGATGGCGTGGTTGGGGAGATTTGTGTCTGTGATATGCTGAGTCGTGAGGTGTAATGTGTTGGTGGGTCTGCATAGTGATGATTGGAGTCGCCTGGGAGACTGCTGTGTGTTGAAAGGTGCTGTGGAGTTGTGCTGTGAGGGGTGGCCGGGGGTTGTTGATGTTGATGGTTCATGGGTGTGTGGGTGTGTGGGGAAGGGGGGGGTGTGAGATGGTGGATGTGGGGTGGTGGTTGCTGTCTTGGTGGATGTCTGTGTGTTGATGGGGATGGCCCTGGTGAAGTATGATGCCTGGGGGTGTGTAGGGGGCATGTGTGTGGCTGAGGGGTTGTCTGTATGTGTTGGATGGGAATAGGGATGGGGGTGGGTAGGTATGGTTCGTCGGCTGTGGTGAATGTTGGGTTGTGACGTGGGTGTGTGGTGTGGTATGACTGTACTGTGAGGCATGGGGACCTGGTGAGTCTGGTACAGGGGGGTGAATTGCGTGTGTGGTGGTTCTGGGGTGGGATGGGCCTGAATGTATAGGGTGTGGCGGGTGGCCTACTGGGGATGGGTGCAATGGTGGTGGCTGAAGTGTGGGTAGGTATGTTGGTGTCGTGGACGCCTTGAATGGGCTTGTGGTGTGATGATGGTGTGTTAATGTTGAGAGTGGGATGTGGTGGTTGGCGTGGTTTGGGGAGAGGTTTGAATGCCAAGATCATAGTGGCTGGGAAGATGGTTGGTGGGGTGGACCTGGGCGAGGGGGTGGGGGCTGGGCTGGGATGATGGTTGTGTGTGGATTGAGCTGTTGATGGGGAGGTGGTGCATGGGATGTGGTGGGTGGGTGGGTAGATTCTGGGGAGAGTGTCGGGTTGGAATGTGCGGTGTGGCTGGGGGAGTGCTTGGAGGGTTGGGCTGGGTAGGGCGGGGATAGGCCTGGCGTGTAGGCTGGGGGGATGAGTGGCGTTGATGGGGTGGGATGGAGACATGCAATGGCGTGTGGTTGAGGTGTGTGTTGAGTGTGCAGGATGCTTGGAACCCTGGTGCTGTGATGTGGCTGCTGGGCCAGTGTTTAGGATGGGGGTGAGTGGTGGGTTGTGGGGAAGGGGTGGATTCTGTGTTAGGCTTGGATGGTGATTCTGAGGAGACAAGGGATCAATAGTGGTGGGAGTAGCAGTGGGCATGGTGGATGGATGGTTAAGAATCATATATCCATCATGTGAATGGCAGCTGCTAGATGGGGGCCAGGGTTGTGGAAGCTGGCCCCTGGTCCTGAGTGTGAGAGCAGACAGAAAAGATTTGAACTTGTGAGGATGTCTGGGGATGGGGTGGAGGGTGGGTGCTGTGGAGGGGAAAGAGGCAATGGACATGAATGGGGGTGGGTAAGTGGTGGAATGGGAGGGTGGTGATGAGTTGACCCAGTGAAGAAGTCGCATGACAGGAGTTGATTGGCGGTAGGTGGAGGAGGGGTATGAAGAGGGGTTTAGGGTATGTATTCAGGTGGGTGTGTGACTGGCATGGCTGGGTGGCATGTGATGGGTAGGAGGGGTGTGGGGCTCTTGCTGGGCCTGGGCACTGAGTTCAAGGGAGGTTTGGTTTGGGTGGGGTGTTACTGGCATCTGTGTTGCTGGGGTGGGTGGCAATGCTCCTGGGATTGATGTATGGGGGGGCCAATGCTGGAGTCTGCTGTTGGTGGTGGATGGAACGATGGGTAAACCTAATAGCCGTAGGGGAGGTGAGTGGGTTTGATAGATGTTTAACATGTTGGATGGGATGTGACATCGATAGTGTGCGCTGAGTTGGCTGCTATTGGATCTGGGGTGGGCTGCGGGGATGTTGGATGTGATGGAATATAGGGATGTGGGGGGGGAGTTATGGTGAGGGGTGGGGTTTTCATATTCAATCCCAATATTTTATTGTGATGAGTATCACATGGGATCTTAGTGATGATTATGCAATTATGTGTTGTCATTATTTCCATACTATAACAGATATTAAGTTTCAGTGTTCAATGGTATTAATGCGCTGATATGTTTGCAGATATTGAGCAGTCTAGGTCATTTAATATAGCATGTATAGAGGTAGAGGTTATTACATCTAGCATACTATATAGTGGAGGATCAATTATAATTATGTACATATAGTCGAGTTTAAGCAGATCACGGCCAATGTAGTATATTATTGCATGATTCGTAGTAGTTGTTTGTTGCGCTAGTAGGTAGTTGTTCTACATGAGCCATATTAGGGGAGTCCAGGTGGATGAGGAGTGAGATTCAGAGCATTAGACGATGTTTTGTAGATTTTTGGTAGTGGGGATAAGGGTTGTGGCTGTGATAGCAGAAAGGCGTTTGAAGATGGGAAGATACAGCATATCTAGGTATGATGAAGAAGCGTAGTTGCGGGTGTTATCCTTAAGGAGCGATGTTGTTTAGGATGTTGTTGGAGAGGTGAGTAGATGTGGGGTTGGGTGAAGGAGTGGCTGAATGTGGGGTCTGGGTCAGTGGCTATGGGAGTGAGTAGGGAGGTGGGGGTCAGTTATTGTGGAGGCAAGGATGACTGAAGGGTGGGTTGTGCTGTGGATTGGAATGCAATGATGTCCTTTGAATTGCTGCCACCGATTGTGAATGCTTGGTGGTGTTTGAACTGGGTTGTTCTGCGGTGGACGGATGGGAGTGTGGTGGGTGGACTGATGGGTGGTTGGGGTGTGGGGATAGAGTATGCCTGGGCAGTGTGTGGGTGATGATATGTCGTGTGGGGCCATGAATGGTGGGGTGGGGGTTACCTGGGGAAGGTATTGGTGGGTGGGGGGGGGGTGAATGTGAGGTTGCACGGGCGGAGCTGTGGTGATGGGTTTGCGTGTCAGTGTGTATTGTTGTGGGGATGGTGGTCATGGGTGGGTGTATTGGGGGGGGGGGGGGGGGGGAGGTGCTGGGGGTGTGGTGCTGAATTTGTGTCTGATGGGGTTGTGCGATTGGGTGCATGTGTGTGTGATGTGTGGGTGTTTATGCAGGCTGCATTATGGGTTGGAGGAGTGGTGAAATGGGTACTGAATGGGGAGCATCTGGTTCATCAGGGCGGGGGTTTTGGGGGAGTACATAGATGAGGGCGTAGTCACTGCTTGAGATAGAGCAGTTGGATAGGTGAGCTTGAGCTGTGGTATATCAAGAGATTGTGGGCAACATGTGTACATTTCATCAGTTTGCATGGTGGGGCAAGTGAACATGAGGGCCTTTGTGCCTTAGTATGGTTGTGGTTGCGAATGATGGTTGTAGTTGTAGCATGGGAAGGGACTTGGGCCCTGGCTGGGGATTCCTAGAAGTTGAAGCAAATTATGTGAGGGTGTTTTGGTTGCGGGAAATGGGAGTGATTTGAGGTGCTGACAAAGAGATGGGATGAGTTTCGTTGTGGGGCTGCTGGGGATGGAGGGCATGGTGATGCTGTGGGTGGTGGGTGGTTGGTTGCCATGTGGGGTGGAGGGTGGCGAACTTTTGATGATGGTTGATGGTGGGATGGAAGTGTCTGGGTCCTGTGGATTAGGTGCTGTGGTGGTGTGGTGTGTGGTGATGAGGTGTGGCTGGGGGAGTATGTGCTTGATGGGTGCGGGGCGTGGTATGCGGATTGTTTGGGTCGTGAACCGCTGGAACTTGGGTTTTGGCATGGGTGTTCAGCCTGGAAGTTGGGCCATATGTGGGGAGATGTGAAAGAGCACTGGGTGTGCTGAGGGCTGGGTGGTGATGTGTTATGGGTTGTGTTGAGGACCTGTGGGGGGGGGTGTTCTGTGTGGGGTGATGTGCTTATGTCATGGTGGGTGGAAGATGGTGATTCTTGGTTGAGGTGGGCTGATCTGTGGGGTTGCTGAGTGTGGCTGCAGCGTGCATGTTGAATGGATTGGGTGGTGGTGTGTACTGGGGTGTCTGGGGGTATGTCTGTGCCTGGTGGTGAGCTTTGGTGGGGGATTTCTCTACAGACCATGGTTGAGGAGGGACACTGGGGAGGGGGGTGGGGCAGCTGATGAGGTTGGGTACTTGGGCTGTCGTCTGGGGTGTAGGTAGGGTTTGTGTGGGACTGCTGATGAAGTGTGGGGGTGTGAAGGTGTGTGTGGTGGGTGAGATGGCTGTGGGCTGGGGCTGGGGGGTTGTGGTTGGGCGAGAGTATGATTGATCTGGCTGGAGATGCTGGGTGTGGGTGGCTGGTGAGGCTGAGGTGGGAGGGTGGTAGCAAGCTGTGGGGTGAGAAATGGTGTGGTATTTGTGAAATTGAATGGGGTGGGCAGTTGGTGTGGTCGCTGTGGGGGGTAGGTGTGTGTGAGGATGGTTGGGCATGTTTGTGCTGGTTGCTGTGCTGTGCCTGAGCTTTGGTAGGGGGGTGCAGAGTATGGGTAGTACAGTAATGAGATGAATTAAGAAGGTTAAATATATATTATCAGAGATTGGTGCCTGCAGGGCATTCAGGGCACAGTGCTGTGTGGTGGTAGAGTTGTTGGTGCATGGTGCCTGTTGCTGGTGGGTGGGGGGAGAATGGGGTTGTTTAGTATGTGTGGGTGTGGGTCATGAAATGGCGGTGATGTGCGGGGTGGGGAGTAAGTGATGGATGGGCATGTGATGAATTTGTTATGGGGGTGGGCCTGTGGGTGGTGGGGTTGCAAGGGGTAGCGTGGTGGAGGGTATGAGCCTTTATGGGGTGGGTGGGTGTGGGAGTGACAGGTGGGGTTTAGTGGGTGGCATGTGCGTCTGGCAAGGGGGATGGCTGGTTGTGGGTGCTGGGGAAGGTAAGGGTTGGGCGTGGCTGTGTGGGGATGAAGAGCCTGTTGGTGCTGCACAGTGGGTGGCTGGGTGGTGGTGCTGCATGGGTGAGGGTTTGTGTGTTGGGACTAAGTATGATTGAAGTTTCTGGCTGTGCTTTGCTGTGTGGGGGATCAATGGTGTGGCTGGCATGTGGCATAGGTGTAGTGTGGTGGAGTGTGTTTTTGTCTGTGGAGAGGGTGCCTGGGATTTCTGGATTGTGCTGGGCCCTGCGGGGTGTAGTGGGGGTGGTGTTTTGAAGTGGGTGATGACTGGGGGATGTGGGAGGGGGGGCAGTGTGGGTGGGTTAGTGTGTTATGTGCTTCTGGTGGGGTGGCTTGACCTGGGAAGTGGTGGCCTGTGAGTTTTCTGGGGATTGGCCTGAGACTAGGTGGAATCCTGTGTGCTTGTTGGGGGGGATGCTGGGGTGGGGTGATGGTGCTGGAATGATGGATGTGCGTGGTGGTGTGGTTGTAGCATGGCTGCCTGGTATGGATGGGTGGGGGATTGGTTGGAGGTGGCCTGGGTGCTGAAAGTGCATGGGTGGGGGGTGGTGGGATGGGAGGATGGTGTGGTGGGCTGATGGGTGCGCATGCAGGGTGGGGAAGGTGAGTTGTGTGTGTATGGAGGTTTATGTGGGTAAGGGGGGATTTGTGTGAGTGTGTTGGGTGCGGGATGGTCTGTGTGTTGTGTGTTGACTGGGATGTGTGGGGGATGCTTATGATTGGGTTTGTGTGAGGCCCCCATGCTGACTGGTGGGTGATGCAATGTGGTTTGTTGAGAGTCCATGAGAAGGGTGGGAGTGAGAGATGTGGGGGTGATGCTGGTGAGGTGGTTGTGTGTGTAGTGTGGGGGGGGTAGAAATGGGTGTGAATGAAAATGCTGACTGAGTCTGGTTGGCGCTGTGTGTGCCCTGGAGTGGTGCTGCTGCTGTAGCTAGAGGTGTGGCAGTGGACTGTGACTGATCTGGGTTAGTATGGATGGTGACCTGAGCTTAGTGGTTGCATGTTTGGTGTGCTGATGATGGATGGGGAATGGTGTTTTGGCTGGTCAGCGCAGGGTGTGGTTATGTTTTTAGTGCTGAAGGAGGATGAGGTGGGTGGGTTCAGGGTGGTGGTGAGGGGAGGGGCTTGAAAGTGTGTGGTGATGGTGCTGGCTGTGATGGGGGTTGGTCAAGTAGATGAGTGGCGTTGACTGATGTGTGGGAATTTGTTTTGGGTGCCCCTGTGGTAATGTGTTCTTAGCAGGGTGGGGCGGGTGTCTGAGGGCTGACTGGTCTCTGAGGTTGGGTTGATGGTGTTTGGTGTGGTGTTTGGTGATGCTTGTAGATGGTGGGGGGTGGAAATGGGAGGTGCCTGGGATTGGTGTGGGAGATGTTCAATGGGGCGATATGAATGGGTTGGGGCTTGCCTTGGGTGGGGGTTGCATGTTGGATGGTGGACGTGTGGTGCATGCATGGGGTGTGGTGGGTGGTAGTGGAGTGTGGAGGTGAGGGGAGTGCTGGTGTGGAGTGTGGGTTGCGGGGGAAAGGGGTGCTGGGATGGGTGGGGTGTCTACTGACTCGTGAGTGGGGGGGTGACGTGAGGGGTGGGGCGGGAGGGGGGGGTGGCTGAGGGGTGTCTGGGTCACGTGACTGGAGGGTGATGGGTGTGGTGTGCTGGGTGGAGTACTGGGGGGATGGGGTGCAGAAGGTCTGTGTGGCAGCTGATGGATGGAGTGGTTTTGTGAGATCGGGTGTGGCTGTGTGGGTGTGCTGCTGATGTGTTGTGGTGGGGGGAGAACAGGGGGGTGGTGGGGGCTGTGTTGCTTTATTCGAATAATGTTATGTGCGTTATGGGGTGGGTGGATTGAGATGGGTGTGTGTTGGGAAGGAGGGGTGTCCCCTGGGGTTGTTGTGATGGGTGGTGGGTGTCGCAACCTTGTGTTATGTTTTGTGTGGGCTGGGCTGCGTGATGGTGGTTATGGGTGGTGGTGAGTGTGCTGGGGTATGGTTGTCGTGTGACCGTGAGTGAGTGTTGGGCTGGTTGGGTGTGTGTGATGGTAAAATGGGAGCATCGGCTCGGGCAAGTGTGGAGTAGTGACATGAGGTGTAAGCACAGTAGGATGGGTGACTGTGGGACTAAGCTTAGGTGGGTTACCTGTGGGGGGTAGTGTGGGGTGGTTGTGTGGGGGTTGTGCTTTGGTGGTATGTGTGGATGGTTTTTTGCCTGATTTGGCATGGTGGTCAGTGTGTGGATGGGATGGAAGGGAGCTCAGATAGGTAGGGGTGTCTGGGGCGAGAGTGCACTGTGATTTGATCATGTGGGCTTGTGGGTGCAGCGGGTGGGGGGCGTGCCTGTCTGAGTGGTCATGAGCTGAGAGTAGACTGGTGGGATGGCTCGTGGAGAAGATGTGTGGGAGGGCTGCGTGTTGAATGGATGGATAGGGGGTGTTGGAAGAGTGGTTGTGTGTGTCTGTTGGTGTCTGGTGACTCCAGTGTGTCGGGAGGGAGTTGTCGTGTTGTGTGGGGTGGTTGGGTGGGGTGGTGGTGGTGGGATGAGTGAGTGTCTGAGTGTGATTCACAAGCAAACATAGCAAGGACGGGGTCTATGTGTGCGAGTATGTGATCGGGATATGCTGTAGCGTAGATCCCGCTTATGGGCAACCGTATACATAATCGTGGAGAATACACACTATATCTATCTCTCTATCTAATCTACTTCTTGGCACACACGCGAAAATATGGAAGACCACCAGATAAGTACCTAGTGGATAAAATAAGAACCTCACACTCCGATCTAACCAGATCTGACACATGGTAGTGCGTCCTAAAGTTACTACGACTTATTAAGTAGGGGGCGTGGAGTAGCAGCACACCGAAACTATCAGAAATTACGTGCGTTCTCTGGACATCTAGACGAGTGGCAGACCTCTATATTTTGGCAGAGGAGGGTTAGTGCTGCCAATAGGGTAGTGTGAGTATGTCACAACAAAAAGAAATGAGGAGCAGCGAAAAACTGCGCAACACACAGCTGTCACAACTGTTATAGATTGTGGAGGTGGGGGGTGGATCAGCAATGGGGGATGGAGATGTGCTGATATTGGGGCCTCGATCTATACAGGTGAGAATGGGGAGTGGGGGGTGGATGCGTCAGAGAGTGCGAGCAGGAAATGAGAGTATATTCAACATATAACCTTGTTATGGCATTGTATTTGCATATATTGGACTTTTATATAGAAGGGGGATGGGGGTGGGGGGGGATGATGGCTTGTTATTTCTGTAGTTTTTCCGAGATGTACATACCTATGGATCTTATATGCTCATGACAAATTTTTTCCAATTGAGAATATGGGGATAGCATGTGAATGTGGCATGGAGTTATCACTGTCTATCCGCTATCGTGGTTTGTTTCACAGAGTTGTTAAGGGTGAGGATTATGCTTACGGAATATTTGGAGGAGGGATCCTGTTGGATTTGGGATAGAGTGTGGGGAAATGGAGTTCATGTGGGGTGTGCGGGGGGGGGATGGGTGGTGAGTTTTGACGTCTGCTAGTGTCAGGGGGGATGAAAGAAGAAGAAATGAGAGTGTGGTACGGATAAGATGAGAGGCTGTAGGAACAAGTGTGGGGTAAGTCCTACCCCTCATCTAGCCAGTTAACGTACCTAACACTTCAGAGGACATCTGTTGATACAGCGGATCTACACAACTTATCCAACCAAAAAATGTCCGAGATATAGATTCAGAGGAGATGAAGAAGTGCGGGTAATTGGAGATGTGAGGTAACATGTGGAGAAGGTTGCCAAGCTGACTGAGCTGTGAGTATGGTGAGGGTTGTGATTGCCATTAAGATATTTGGCTTAGTTGGGAGTTGCAATGGTAGCTTGGAGGTAGTGTGTGATGTACAGTAGAAGAAGGTTGGAGGTGGGTAGGGGGTTGGTGTGTGGCATGGGGGAGCTGTGCGGTGTACTGTTATGGTCAGGGGGTAGGATGTGGGCGTGGTTAAGGTGGGGATGTAAGATGGGTGTTACTGGGGGGGGGGGGGGGTTGGCGTGATGGGGTGGGGGGGGGGGGGGTGGGGGGGGGGGGGGGGGGGGGGAGGGGGGGGGGGGGTGGGTGGAGGTGGGGTGGGGTGATGGCGGGGTGGGGGGGTGGTGGAGGTGTGGGTGGGGGGGGTGGGTGATGGGGTGTGTAGGGCGTGGGGAGGGTGGGGGATTGGGCTGCTGTGATGGGGTGTGGGAGTGCTGGTGGCCTGGGGGAAGGTGGCGGATGTGTGTAGGGTCCCAAGTGGCGGTTGTGTTAGGTGTGGTGTGGGTAGTGTGGGACTGCTGGGCGTGGATGCTGGGGAAGGATTTAGTCTGGGAGGGTTGCTGAGGGGGGTTGTATGCTGGTTGTGGGGTGTGGATATGCTGTGAGTGTGGAATGTGAGTGTGGTGGGAAGGGTTGTGGGGGCATGAAGAGAAACGGGCTGTGATGAAGAGGGCGAGAGTGTCATGATTGCCATGGTGGTGTCTGAGTTGTAGATGGTAATTGAAATGCTGTCATGTGTATTCTGCTGGATTGCACGAGTATGAATGAAGGCAGTAGACTTGTAATAGGCGATGAGAAGGTAGAGGGGATGGCGCTGGGTTAAGCGATGCTCTCAGGCTTTTGTGGGTTTTACAGATGTGAGGTGAGACTGGGGATGGCCTTGGGTGTGGTGGGGTGGGTTGAGCAGCTTGAGGTACAGGTGTGGGAACGATTGGTTGGTGCTGGGGGGTGGGTGTGGGTTGTAGAGCTGGGGTACCTGTGTTTGGGTTTGTGGTGATCTGAGAATGTGTGTCTTTGGGCTCCTTGTGGTTGCATGGATGTGAGGAGGGGTGGTTGTTGGTCTGGGAGGGGCCTGGTGGAAATGTATGCTGGGGGATTCTAGAATATGGTTTGGGCGACATTTGTGAGAGTGAGGCGGGGTGGGGGGGATGGAGGCACTGATGGTGTGGGATGCAGTGGAGGGCTTGCAGCGGGGTGGATGGGGGCTACTGTGGTGGGACATGGTGTGGGAGATGGGGTGCGTGGACTGACTGGGTGCTTTGAAGGCGTGCTTGGCATTTGTGAGTTGGTGCTGCTACCCAGTGGGTCATGGAAGTGTGTTGATGGGGGGGGATTGGTGTTGTGGTGTTGGGGTTGGTGTGTGTGGGGTGGTGGTAGATTGCTGTGACCTGTGAACATGGAGTCTGTACATAGGTGTGGTGGTGGGTGGTGGGGGGGAGATGTGGGGTCTGTTGTGCTGGAGGTTTATGGCTTGTGGGGGTGGTTGACTGGTGTGGGAGTAGAGTGTGGTGTGATTGATGGGGCCATGGGTGGCTAGCCTTGAGTGAGTCCTGATTGGTGACTGTGTGTATGGGTAGTTAGGTGGGTTGTTAGTGGTGGTTGCGTGGTCTGCTGGTGGTGGGTGTGGCTGGGAGGAAGTGTGATGTGTGGGTGCTGAGAGGTAGGTGCGGGTTTGAAGTGGGGATGTGGTGATGGCTGTGGATGGTGTGGTGATGGATGTGAATAGTGAACTGGGCTGTTTATGTTTCTGAAAACTGGGGAGTTGAATGGCTGAAGTGTTGTTGACAGTGTGGAGGCTGGGTGGGGTGGGATGTGCTGTGGATGCTGTGTCTGTGTTGGGGGATGGGAGGATTCTGGTTGTGGCTTGGGGGAATGTCTTTTGGACGGGAGTTTTTAGGGGATCATCATGGAGCATGGGGCTAAGTGGGTTCTGGGTTGTGAATTTGTGTTGTAGCAATGGTATGGCAGCTGGAGGAGGGAGGATGCCGTGTCTTGGTAGGGATGTAGTTGGCGTGGCTTGCTTGGATAGAAAGGCTTGGGCTGATGGGGTGTGGGTTAGTTGTCAGTGACATGGGTGAGGGTGGGTGGTGGTTGGATAGGGCAAAGCTGTTGGTGGATGGGGGGGGTTTTAATTGGGTGCGGGGGTGTTGGTGTCTGGGAGTGTATTAATTGTGGGCAAGTAGAGGGAATTTCAGCCGCTGTCTGTGGCTTATGTCATATTAGTAGGTCAGCGTTAACATATTCATGTTGGATCAAGTAGTATTTTGTAGTGACTGACAATGTTCCTCTATTGATTGCCTTATTCCATCTCGTATTTGGATAGCATCCTCCCATATCAATAATGCGTTAGCCCAATACTATTGAAATGATTATATACATTCATCATTTTTTTATAATATTATAAATTATTCTATATGTTTGATAAATTCATATTAAGAAGTATACATTGTGAATCATCATCATTATATATAGTAGTGCCATTCATCAGTTGAAGATTAGAATTTGAAATGGGGCATCATCATTTCATTTAATTTATAAGATATGGCAGATGTCAGATGGAAGTTGAGGTTAGTTAGAGTCAGACAGGCAGAGAGTGTTTCAGGTTAGTATCATTTGTAGGTATACAAGAGGAAGGCAGTAGTGAGGTAGGCCATCAAGCACCATCAAATGCAATGGTGGGGTTGAGAGTGGTAGTGTGGAGCAGTAATTTGCTGGATGTAAGATGGTTTGCCTTAATTGCTGTGTGGGCTGGTGTTGTGGTGGCTGTGTGGCATGGCAGGGTGTGCTGGCTTGGGGCAGGGGACATGTATGTGAGGGGCTGCGATGGATGGCATGGTGCAAGTGATGAGATCGTGTATGCTCCTGTGGGTCTGTGTTGAGATGGCTGGTGGTGGTTAGGTGATTGGGGGTGGGGGGCAGGCTGATTGACATGTATGATTAGCATTTGGGTGTTATGTAGGTGAAGTGGGGTGTTTTGTGTGGGGGTGGGGGATTGGGTGCAGGTTGTGGCATGGCTGTGAATGTGTATGTGATTGGTGTATGTCAATGAGGGTGTGATTGGTTATTGGATTGATTTGGTGTGTGTGCGGGTGTGGTGGGGGTGCTGGGGGTGAATGCATGACTGGTGGAAAAGATGTGATGGGGGGAGATGCACATGTGAAGTGATTTCTTGAGTGATAGGGCGAAGTTTGTATATTTATGAGGGGGGCGTGAGTCAGAGATATGTTTTGTATTTGTGTAGTTGGGGGTCAGGAAGTGGCCAGGTTGCGTTGAGTGTATGGTGGGATTGGTGTGTGCGAGAATATGCCTGTTGGGATGGTTGGGGCTGCATACATGATTAGTTATGCGAGCATAAAGATATGGGTATGGTGAGGGGGGCTGGTGGTGGCTGTTGTGTTGAGGTTCTGTGTGTGGTGTGAGGTGTTATTGGTGGTTGGGTGTGGCTGGCTTCTGGGGTGTGTCAAAGGGTTCTGAATGTTGATGGTTAGGACGAGTGGGCTGGGGTGTGAAAGTGACATGGGGAGGTTGAGTATGGGTGTTGCTTGGGGGATCAATTGGTCCTGTGATGCTGGTAGTATTGTGCATTGCAATGGGTGCAGGTGTGCATGCATGGGGTGTGGAGGCGCTTGGTGTTGGTGGATGTGGCGCTGGGTGATTGGTGGGGACGATGTATTGATGGGTGTGGTTGTTGTGCTGTGAAGGTGCTGAGCTGCAAGGAAGTTGAACTGGGTACTGTATGTTGGGGGTTGGGTTGTGGGGTGGAGGGTGGCTGGCGCATTTTGATTGTTGGATGAGTAGTTCAGACATGGGATGTGGACTAGAATTTTGGTTGAGTTGGGCTGTTGTGGGATGAGAGGGAGATGCAGGTTAGTTCTAAAGTTGTTTTGGCTCTGAAGGGGTGATGATATGGGCTTGTGGATTAGATGTATGTGCTGTTTTGAGCAGTAGATGTGGGCTGGGACTGGCTAGGAATGTAGTTGGGGCATAGTTGTAGAAGACATTAGTGTATATTGTAAGATGGGGAGGTATGCTGGGCTGGATGCATTGGCTACTGGTGCTGCTGACTGGGGTGGCTAGTCTGTGTGGGAGGGGGGCTATTGGAATGCTCAAGTGTTGTAATTGCTGGGGTGGGGTTGGTTGGATGTAGTTTGCTGTGTTGGGGACCAGCAGATGTTGTGGGTTGAGTGGCAGAACTGGGTGAAAGCTGTGTGGTGGGGGTGGTTTGGTATGTGAGGTGTGGGTGGCGTGTTTTATTGTCAGGAAATGAAAATGATATGTGAGGTGTGGTTGGTAGCATAGGTGGGTGCGATGGGGGTATGCAGTGCCATGACCTGCATTGGGGTGTTGATTGGTGGTGAGTGGGATTGCTGTTAGGGCCATGGACCTGTGATATACATGGTGGGATGGCATGCGGGGCTGATGGAGGTTTAGGATGTGTCATGGATGTGTGGGACAGACACATGAATGGCGTGCAGCTGGTGCCGGTGTGTGCGTGATGGGGATGGGGGTTAGGGTATGGTTGGTTTGTGACCTGAGGTGTGTAAGCTGCATTGATGACACCCTTGTTGCTGTGTTGGGTGGTGCGTGTGGGTGAATGCTGTGGGTGTGACTAGACTGTGGTGGAATGGGGGGTTGGTGGTGTAAGTTTGGGGTGTGCACTTGGGGGTGTTGTGGGGGATGGCACACCTGCGAATTGGAGGGGATGATGGTGGAGGTGGTGGATTTTAGGCAGGTGGGGATGGGAGTTGTGCTGTAAGGGTGGGGTGTGGCTCTTGCGGGACCTGTAATCGTGATGGTTGGTGGGCTGTGGATGGTGGGGTCTTGGTTGGTGTGGCAGTGGGTCTGGTGTGGATTGTGTTTGCTGGTGTGGCTGGATGGGGGCACAATGATGCGGATGCCTGTTTTGTGGACAGGATGTCTGTGGGGAAGGGTGGGTAATGGACTGGTGACTTGGGTGTGGCTGGGACCTGGTGGTGTGGGTGGAGTGTGTGGGGTGTGGGAGTTGTGGGGATAGGGTGCTTACTGGGGTGGTTGCTTGGGGCTGGTGGCTAGTGTATGGGGACCTGGGGGTGGGGTTCTCTGTAGGTGCTGAGCTTGTGTGGGTTGGGATGTTGCCTGGCTGGGGGTGTGTGGGAACTTGTGAGTGTGGGGGGTGTGTGGGATGACTGGGGGGGGGGGGTGGGGGGGGGGGGTGGGGAGGTGTGTATGCTGGGGTGTGGGTGCTGGTGGGTGATGTGGGCTGGGTCGGATGGCCTGGTTGGGGGTGTGGGATGGTGGATGCCCTGTGGAGGTTGGGGTGGATGATTTGTGGTGTGCTCATGGGCTGTGTGGAGGGTGGGATGAGTGGGTGTTGAGGATTGTCTGGGCTCGAGCGTTAGAAGTGAATGGCATGATGGTGTGGTGTGGGTGTGGGTGGTGCGGGCAGGAGATAATGGTGCAGAGGAGTTGGGATGGAGTGAGGTGGTGTGTCATTGGTGCTGGTGGTGAATGCAAGGGTGGAGGGGTGGGGGGTGTGGGTGGGGGATGGGGATACTGCTGATTTGGGGGTCGTTTGGAGTGGATAGGGTGATGTGGAGTGAATGGTTCAAGTGTGGTGTGAGGGGTTGGGGTGGATGGGGTGGTGTGGTTGGGCTGGAGCAGCTGAAGGGTGGGTTACTTGTGTGATGTGGTGATGTGATGGAAGGGGTGATGGTTCTGTGCTGGGTGTGTGATGATGTTGATGCCGTCTGGCTGGTGGGCATTGCTTTAAGTGGGCAAAGGGGGTGCTGGATGGCTGTGGTGCAATGTAGGCTAGTGGGATTTGTGGGAATGGGATGCCTATGGAGGGTGGGGGGGGGGAGTGGTGTGATGGGATGGATGTGGTGATGCTGGTGAATGTGCTGAGGAGCTGAGATTGCTAGTCTGTGATTGTGATTGAGTGGATGTTGGGTGGGGGATGATGATGGGTGTTTGGGGGGGTGTATGGTAAAAGGGTGGGGTGGTGAGGCCTGCATGTGAATGGCCATGGGGTGTTCAGTGTGTTATGAAGTGACATGTACTTGTGTGGTTATGTGCTGGTTTGAAGGAGTGGTTAGATGACAGTGTTGGGGAAGCGATGGCTGGTGTGTGATGATGTAATCTGTGCATGGTCTGAAGAGGAATGTGCTTGGTGGGAGGGGTGGTTACCCTTGCAGGTGTTTGCAGCAGATGTTCGTGTGAGTGGGGTGACTGCGGATGGGCGTAGAGTGGGGGTCGTGATGTGGGGGTGGGCGTTTGCATGATGATGGGAAATTGTTAGTGAGAAGGTTGTTGGGTGTGCAGCAGTCTGTGGGTGATTCGGGTTGGGTGGAGAAAATGGAAAGTGTAAGGCAGACAAGATTAGAAGATGGTTGGTATGGTAGGGATGTTGTTGGCTAGGGAGGATCGAGATGACATATATGATGGAATGGCTGGGGCGATGTGTGGGGGGGTGAGTGGTGTGAAGTCTGCGATGTGAGGTCAATGGGTGAGGATGTGGAGGCATGGTTTGAGTTGGTTCAGTAGGTGGACATGGAGGGGGCATGGTGAGGGGATTGGTAGTATTGATGTGCGCTTGGTGCGAGGGTGGATTAGTGTTTGACAAGTGTTGAGTAGGGGGGGGGGTTGGGTGTGTTTGGAAAAATGTTGCGGATTAGGGGTGGGTGTGTTGTCTTGAAGCACCTAGGCGTGGATGGTGTTTGGTAAGTGTGAAGATTTTTCTGGGGTTGTGTCAGTGGTGGGGAAGTGGGATTGAGTATGGGTGGTGGTGTGTGTGAATGTGTTGGCCAATGAGACAATGGGTGTGAGGGGTATTTAGGGGCAGAGAGGGGGATGGTTGGATGCTGCACTGTATGATGTATGAGGGTGTGATCCTGTGTTGAGAATGAGTGGCTGAGTGTGGTGGGTGACAGTTGGTTTGAGCTGGTGGGGGTGGGGTGGGCGTGGCTTGTGAGGCTGATGTGAAGGGTCTGTGTGTAGATGGGGGGGATGTGAGTGAGCAATGGTGAAAGAGCTGCTGGTGGGAGAGCTCCTGGGGTGGTGGCGAGTCACATCAGGTTTGTTGTTATTTAGTGAAAATGCAGGGGAGTGTGTTGCACAGGGGGGGCTTTGTGGGGTGTCAGTGTGTGTGTGTGTGATGTGGGTGAATGTGTGTTAATGGTCATGTTCTTGGAATGGGGTGATTGGGATGGGTTGTGGCTGGTGAGGTGAGTCATGGGGAGACAACTGCTGGTGGGTGGTGGTTTGGGTGGGGGGATGGGGCGGGTGCTGGCGCCTAATGACGGCTGATGCTTTGGGTACTGGGGTTGGCTGCTGGAGGGAGCTGGGGCCAGTGCTAGGGTTAATGGAGTAGGGAGGGTATGGATGAGGGACCTAGTGGTGTGTGTGGAGTGCCTGGACATGGTGGGCTGTGGATCTTTGCTGGCTGGTTGTTGATATGGTGGTGGGCTAACAGGGGTGTGGACTGATGGGGTGGTGTGGGGGTTGGTGGTGTGGTGGCTGCAGTGGTGTGATTGGGGTGTGGTTTCTGTGCAGATGGGGATGGGGTGGGGTGAGTGTTGCGGTTGTGGAGAGATTTGGTTATGTGGATTTGGAGTGTGGGTGGGGGTACTGGGGAGCTGGGAGATGATTGAGGTGGCAAATGTGGGTGATGAGCAAGAGGGAATGTCGGTTGAGTGCAGTGATGTTGTGTGGACTGACCGTTGACTGGTGAAAGGTTTACAGGAAGGGCTGTGAGGGTGCCAGTAGTCTGCTAAGGGGGGTTGCAGGTGGGCAGTGTGGTGGAGGTTGCGATGCTGCTTGTGGTGTTGGTGAGGTGATGCTTCGGGATGGAAAAGGCGGTGGAAAGCTGGACCTGCAGGCTAGTAGTGTGGGGGGGTATGGTGAGTTTTTGCTGATGTGGACAGTGGGCGTGGGTTGGGTGTGGCTGACTGATGCCTTGATGGAAGAGTCCAGTTACCATGTGATATTGGGGCAGATGGGAGATAGCAATTGATGAGTGTGGGGCTGGGGATGCATGAATGGGAGGAGATGATAGTGGGCTTGCTCAGTTGGGTGTCGAGAAGCTGGGTGGTCTAGCTTCCTAAGGGTGCCTTGGCATGCCATTTCGGGTGTTGTCATGGCGACTGTGTGATGCATGGGTAGGTGATGGGTGGCTGACCTGGCATGAGTGAGAGGTGGCAGTATCTGAAGTGGGACTGGGATGGGATTTGTGCTGATGGAGGGGAGTGAGTTGGGTGTTGGAGTGTGTGAGTTTCACTGTGGGGAATGCTCTGGAGACAGTGTGCAGGATGTGTGTGGGGGTGTTGTGGAGGGTTGGGCTGCTGGGATGGTTGGTGTGATTGAGGTTGGGGTTGGGAGTAGTAGTGCAGTTGCGCGGAACTGATATGGTTGGGTGATGCTACTTGGGGTAAGTGTGGTATGGGTAGGGTTGTTTTTTATGTAGGGGAATGTGTTGCATTTCGTGTTGTGCATGCTGTGAGCTGTGGTTGGGTTATGGATGGGGGGCTGGGGGTGCAGGTGTAGCAATGTGTGATGTAGTGTGGGTTGTGCTGAGCCATGGGTGTGGTTGTGTGCTGGGGGTGAGTGGGTGACTGTGCTGGTTATTTGGGTGCTTCAGAGTGTGTTGAGGTGGGTTGTGGTGTGGTGTGGGGGGTTGATATGGGGGGTGCCCTGT
>JBAMIH010000145.1:0-66599 GCA_038501795.1 Pseudopleuronectes americanus
ATTTGTTATAAGGTGTAGACAGGGAAAGATGAAGCCAGCATCGATATAGCAGCACATTAACACGTGAGAAGTAACCTACAGCCTGCGCCGGGGCAAATAAAGAAAGCGAATTCTGATCTTCAAACAACTGATCTCCATTTTTTTTTTGCAATTTTGACTCCTACGGCTTTATAATATGTTTACAGAGTAGATCAACCTATTATACCTTTGCCTTCGATCGTGTACACGCAGACCATCCTAACTAATTGGAACTTACCCCTCATCTCAACAACACACACTAATACACACCAGAATCAGCCCCAGAGAATATACACTAATGAAGATTCATCCATCTCCTCTGAAATGAGAAGCAGAGGAAACATGAAACCACTGCCTCTCTAAGGGTCTAACAACTTGCAGTGCCAAAAACGCAAAGATACATTTGAGCAAATAAGCACAGAGCCTAGAATATCTTATACTGCTGCCATACTGGGAGCAGGTCAGCACACATGCTCAGTGCTAAGTGTGTTCGACACACTAGAATTAAAGAATTTTTTAAAATCCGAAATCGCCTTGAGTGTAATGCATGCCAATGTTAACAAGTTGCGCTAAGCTTGTCTAGCTAAAAGCATTATGAAAAAACTGAAGAAAAAAAAATGTAAATTAATGCTGCTTATAACAAATTGATTTCATATTGTCGTACAATGTATATATCTGTTCATTTTTTCGAGATGTAATAGAACCCTTAAGTAAAGAAACTATAATGTTCCACTCCGGTTGTTCAAAAACTTTCTCCAGTTACCGATTCGTGTAAATGTTATCTACACGAAATGCTAATCAGAAGCCTGTTCACTATTTCTCTATTAATAGCTCTGCCAGCTCATTTTTATCCGCCAATCACCCCATCACGGTCACCAAACTTTTTTCCAGCGAGAACTCCAGTTTTTCGGAAAAAAAGGCTGATGGTTCCAGGATCCATCTGGGAACCTAAAACCTTGCACCACCTGCACACAGTGTAGGCATCCCTATAAGAGGGCAAGTGGGGCTCACAAACAATCCCCCTTCATCCACACTGACTCTGCTGCACCCCCCCCCGAACCCCCTGCCCGCATCGTGCACTATCTAAATTTTTTTTACTACAGACTATCTACTAGGTGATTGGCAACTATCTGAATTCTCATCCAAATCTGCAGTCTTCATGCACATCACCGCCCTCAGAAGACGCGCTACCTGCCCATGCAGAGGAGGAAACAACACCAATCACTCGTATTACTGTAAGCAAATAATTCGTACTGTATAAATCTGTTTGTTTTTATAAAACAATGCATGCAATCCAATGCCAAACTACAATTCAGGCGAAATTTGTGCCTGTACCACTAGGACGCAAAAATATACAATGGCTAATATAAAATAATCTCTGAATTTTCTGATCACATGATCTATCCACTTGAGGGGCAAGTTCTACCTCATCTTAGGAAGACGTAGTGAGTTGTTTTGCGTTGCTAATCCATCTAGCCCATTATGTTTTACAGCCCGTATCGCGAAATTCATAAACTTATGTTCAAATTTTTTGGCAAAAAAGTTTACCCCCTGTCTTCATCCCACATGATTTTTTCTTAAGAAATCGAGCCTACATGTAACACAAGGACAGACCGCATCTGTCTTTTTTGTATCATACTTAGATCTTCTTGTACACATGAGAACAAAACTGATATCATTTGATGAATATAGAATATGTGTTATTAAAGCTATATCTAGATAGACTTATAACCATACAATCTATCAGTGGTATGATAACCAGAGACAAAGGGACAGACGAAGAGCATTTAAACCATCTATGCTAATTCTCTACCAACAGCCTGAGTACCAACGAACTGCCGATCATCATGCACTGACATCTCTTTAGTTATGACTTTTATTTTTCTACCCATTCAGAGACGTCAACTAGAGCACTTTATTTCACCCCCCATTTAAGGTCAACCAAGATCCTTTGCAGTAATAATGCGTCCCGTCCAATTCAGAAATGAGTAACCGAGGATGACAACTCGTCACTATAATGCACTTTAAAATCTTTAACTACTGACAAAAATGCCTTAGTTAGTGCATCCCACCCAATGCATACAATGATTCAATCTGATCAATCATCTCCCCTAAGCAGCTACACTCATAGTAGAGCATTCAAAAATGTCTAGATTGGTGTTCTCAGGACGACTCAAACAGTAATCAGCCCGGACACTTACTTAGAAAATGTGTTACCACTTTCTGATGTCAATCAACCCTCTATGAGAACTCGCATACCAAATGCTCTAGCAATGTCCCACTCTTGTGTTTACAGATAACTTAGCAATACTAGGAATCTCAACGGGCAGCCCTTAGTCTGATTATTCTTCTTCAAAACCCTCTTTAACAATGTCTCCCTTCTTTCACTATTGATAATCAGTTCGCCACCAATCAGAATGAGCCGGCAGACACTTGTAGGGCACTTATTAAACTTGAGATCGTTAGTCAAAACCAAAAAATGCCTAGCAAATAAAAGATCCCACGAGAACATACAAAATTCTTAGTACTTAGGGAAGGAACAACACGTTGGACACTTGTAGCACTTTACCTTAAAGCAACAGTGCCTAAAATGTGCCCACACTATGGTTATCAGAATGTATCAGAGCATACGTGTGGACACTGTGGCACTTAAATGAGTTTAAAACACATTTTTGAAACAAACTAATACGCGTATTATGGTTGCTTGATCTAGTCATCACAAATCTTATAGGGAGATTTGTTGCTTCATAACATATTGAGGCCCCAATCATTTGTCCTTATTTTTAAAACAATTTATATCCTCAAACAACACAACCTATGTCATGACCCTTGACAATTCCAAAGTGGGACTTCTGATTGACACTTTCCCTGGTCCCCTTTTCTGTGACATCACCCCCATCCGACGTTCCCCAAGTTACTTTCAATTTCACATGCTAAACCTTCAAATTAAAGACCCTCAAACCCAGTTGAATAGATTTAGTTGGAACAGAAATAAACATAGGCCAGAATGATTTATTAAGTGACTAACACAAACTGATATTAACAGAGACTACAAAAGGACAGAGAGATTGTTAGAGGACAAACTATTTCCGAGCAGAGGATGAAGTCATTCACACACTTTATGCACATCTAGAGAGAGAGACTCATTCTAAACACCACCTGATAACAGACCCCCTTTAAGAAGTGGGTGAGAAAGTGGTGTGAGAGAAATGAAAGACGACTTTCTTTTCTCAACTCTCTCTCACGCACGTACGGGACCTACGTCCGAGGAGCTTCACAAAGCTCTCGTCTCGGCTTAGTTCCGAACAATTTGTATGAGAACCCTGATACTTTAAGAGTAATTTGCTACCCTGTCAATCCCTCTCTAGGAGGATTGTCATTGGTCGGGTCCGTATGGTCATTGCGAGATCCCCTCTCCAGGACACGAGGTCCGTCACTCCCGTCACTCACCAGGCAGTCAGTTTTATACAAGGGAAAACCAAAACAGTCGGCTGTTAAATAAACATACCGCGGCAGACTCTGTCAGTGAATGTAAATAATGCTTTAATAAAACATTGTAAGCCAGATTATCAATAACCGTATTGTTTATGAGTAACATAGGTACCATTCGATTAATAAGTGTAGACAAAAAGTGACCTGTTTTCCAATGAGGGCATGCATTATTCAACTTGATTTTGATATACAGGATGAATTTTATCACAGATTTAAGTGAAATTTAACAGAACGTTTAACACACAGCTGAGTAGGGATGTCTTGCCTAATCTTTACTTCAGCAGGATAGTTTACAGACAAGGCGTTATAAGTAATAAAGGTATATTCATCTTTGTTTATGTTTCCCAATATGTTATACTGCAAAGCTTGAATGCTACTGTTCTGCCTTTGCCACAATGCACTTGAAACTGTGAGCGGTGCGCATTAAGGTTAGTGTACTTAAGCTCCTGAATAGCTCACTTTCCTTCTAGTGGTCAATAAGATGCTGTTACTGTACCAACGTTTAACACTTGTCATCATCAGGAGAATTAAGCCAATTCGGTCATTTATGTAGAACCAATTGGATAGCGAACAGTTTGCTATCTACGAGGCACTCTGGTGTTGATACAAATAAATCACAAACTCAACAACCATGTTAATATAATCGATTTTCCTACCTGCTCTGTACGCTACGATCAGTATTTGGTTCGATTGAAGCTCGTCTGCTAACCTGGAAAGCTAAGGGCACGAACCCATTCCTCAGTTAAAATGTCATACTAATGACAAAAGCACGTAATTGTTTTCAAACCCCTCAAAACCCCGTCCTCAAATTTCCGCAGATGCTCATTACATAAAATCACACTCGTATCCTACTATTATACCACCTGTTTCCCCCCCGCCCTCTGCGTCCCTATAGAATTCATCAACAATAACCCACCGATCTCACACAACCCCACACCTCCTCCTCGTACTTCCTCCAAACTACCCCACCCCTCCCACTCCCACATCATTCCTCTTAAATGTTCTACCGCCTCCTGCACTCAAGCTTGATTGTGTTGATTATGTTTTGTTTTGACCAACCCTTAAAAAAACCACAACATATCATATAATCACCGTTACACCTCTGACTCCAGTTTTCCCAAACACCCTCCACCTCCAGGCGCCCTAAACTTACTCACCTGACCTCATCCACGTTTAAAACACAATCCCTTCATATCTGCTCTCACACACAAACTTATAAACCCCCCCCCCAATCCAGTGGCTCTTGCTTATATTGTTAAATCAAGATAATTTATATGATCAGTGTCTATTAGAATGACAGCGATAAAGATATTTATTTCCGACGTTTAAAACCGCCCCCCTCCCTCGCCGCCATTGATAGTTCAAAACCCATTGTTCTCCAAATCAAACATAACACCACCCTGCCTACCCTTACACCCGACTAGAACACACCATTTCCATATACACTACCCTATGTCTACCATAAATTGTCTGCTACCTTTAGTCCAATAATCACTTTTCTAGAAAACAAATACCACATATAACCACTGGCATAACCCACCTACCAGACTATATAAAGTATCAATACCATTACCCAGACTACTCCTTGCTTTCCGATCGACAATCCCAAAAATGCACATAATCCCCAGGGTTGTGGGTGAGCATGAATGCCAGGTTGGGTCGTCTGGCTGGGTCGGGTTTAACCCTTTGCTCCTCAGATTAGGCTGGGCTCCAGAAAGGGACTAGCGGATAATGGCCAATGGGAATCACAGGCAAAGTCCCTGGCGTGCTCCAGGCACGTGAGGTCCATACAGGAGTTTATCGTAATCCATTCTCTGTTCTTCTCTCCTTCCCCCTGCTCTCCCCATACCCCTGATGAGGGTATATCGCAAGCCTCCTCCGTACCCTTTTCCCTCGTTTTTACCCGCCTTGATTAACCTCATTGAGTAACCGCTTTCCGCATTCTCTCGCAGGTGTCGCTATTCTGCCTAATCCCGATCCCCCCCATACCCCCAGCCCATATTCTTAAGCCGTTGCTAGTACTTACCCAACCCTCTCTGACCGCGTGGCTATCCATTTCAATATACCGTACATACCCTTTCCGCACTCCCCACACGAGTACCCACCCGGACTGGTACAATCCGAGATCTCTGGGTCATGGCTTAAGAGAGGCGAGGAGATTGTATAGTTCACCCGACCGAAGCACGAAGCCCTGCCCTCAACCCCTCAATTTCGCCCCTGTAGCGCAGATCACTTCCCATCATCATCATTCAGGGTGAGGTTTGCTGGTTCCATTGTCTCGAGATGCTTACTAACATCACATTCCAGTCCCTCTGTCAGGTTGTACGTCCAAATAAAAATCCAGAGAACTAGAAACCAGCTACCACCAGCCATCATTACAAAGCAAACTGACCAACGAAATGCCAACATCGCACCGAAGAAATCTTCCCATTCCCGCATACAAAAAAACCATACCATACAATCACTCCTTATCCATCTTTAGGCTCCAACCATCCTTTAATACAAACCTAATACCCTTCCCCATCAACGCCCCCCCTTGCGCCAAACCCTACATAAGCAACATCCATACAGTTACCTCCGCATAAAACCCACATCCTCAAATCCTCACTACAACCTCCAGCATCTTCAATCCCCTCAATCCAGGCAGCGTTTATTCCCACCCCGTTTCATATCCTCACAATTCCCCCTACCTAAATGCCCTAAACCTGCCCCCAAGCACCTATAACACCTAACACCCTACAAACCCCCTTTTTTACCCACACAAACTCCCGTCCCCTCCCAGACTGTCTTTCGCACCTAACCCAATTCGTGCACCCTAAACTCAATTCAATTGCCCCGTCGTTCAAAGACCCAACCACCGTGACGGCACTGCATCTGCCAGCAGTGTATATGTGAATTACACAGCCCTATACCAACTCTCACACTCTCCGCCCTCATGAAACATTATCCGTGCCCATATGCTCAATAATACCTACCCTCATCAGTATAACCCAAATCACAAATCATTCTATTCAGCATTCAGTTATCCATAGCCTCCACTATCAGCCGTCCTTTCTATTATAAGAAACCCCCTACCCACTCAACAGATCGCTCCACGTACTGACACCCTCCCTCTCTGCTCTTCTTCAGATACAAACATTATTCATGCTCCCTGTGTTGTCTTCCCACTCCCAGTCAATCGTCCCAGACCAACGTGCTTCCCATAACCCCGCAGCCCGTCACGTTCTTAGAAACATGTACCCAACCCAAATCTTTCAAACCACATACAATCCGACACCACACCTCGACATCAAGTGACTCCAATGACAAACAAACCGCAATTACCAACGCACCCCCCAAAACCAAAACCCATAATGTGGTAGCTGCATTAAGCAGTCTGTCACGCCAGCAAAGTATACTTATATTACCAGGTTTGTTGCCACATTTTTAACCGGATGATATGACTAGTGTAAACCCCTATCTCCCAACATGCATCTACAATCAAGATAAAAGACAGACATACATCCTGAACATTAAGATCCACACTCCTACCAAGTTTGCTCTCACATAAACTCTGAGTTGAAATAAACCATCTACGTACACCCCCAATCCATTCCGCCACCTTGGTTCAACAAGTATTTTTTTTGATAACACACGTTGCCTCTTCATCCCTACAACCGCCCCCCAACCCCTTGCAACGCTAAAGTGTGAAAGTCATCCACTAGACACACTGCCAGCATTATTATTAATAACACTCTCGATAATAAGCGGTGACGTGTGCGTTGTCCTGTATTGGGCATCCTTTTCTACGTCTTTGGTTTTTACCATAAGGAAAGATAAACCAATCCCGCGAAACATGGTCCAATTCTCGCAGTTTCGCATCAGTAAAACACATCTCCAAACTCCTCAAACCCGTTCCTTCCCCGCCCCCGATCAAATCTCCCAGTGCCCACTCGTATTACATTCCTTTCATCCCCCTGCTTCCCCCCTCATAGCCTAAATATGCAACATTCAAAACTCACCCGCCGACCTCCAACACCAGGGCAAAAGCCTCATGTATTAACCACCCCCTCCAACCGTCAACTTACCACCATTCCAACTAGAGCCCATGCATCCTGACCACCTCCGGCCCATTCTTCTAGTCAATTCCACAACTTCCTATCCGTCTCCCTCGCCTCCTGTTACTTCTAATTAATCCTGACACACGTACCCCTCCCGAATAAGATTCCCCCCTACCATCTTTTGTAAACACAACCCACCATGCATTATATTATCATCCCTGACACATTCCTCTTTACATCCCGTTTACGCTTCCCAACATTCAACATATAACACATTTATCCTCCTTCCCCCCTTCATACATGCCCTACACTCAAAGTCACATCACGACCCCAATAAACATTCCCCCTGTCCCAACCACCCCCATTGTTGGCTAGTTTACCTAAACGTACCACCAACCCAGGCGTACATATTTTATCCCCTTCCCAACCCCCCCAAAATGCGCACCATTCTTGTTTTTGGTCCGATAATTCCCAACGAGTGGATCATACCCTGATCAAGGCCTCCTTGCCACGCGTCCCTCCTCCCTAAATATCGTACCAGTATACGCGCCGTGTAAAATCAACATTCTTCTCACAGCCTCAAGTCACTATGGTTCCTCCTTACGTACATACAAACTTCCTGCACACGCTGCTCTCCGGTTGGGGCCAGAATATCTCTCATGTAGTTCACACTATCCATATATATATATATGCCAGTGGTTCCTTCGCCCCGGGGCTTGGAGGCTTGTCGAGTTATTTATAATTAACCGCCACCACATACATTATACCTTTTCACCGTGTTTCCCTGATCAGCCACAACTTTTCTCCGCCGTTTTCCTGTATTTCATCGATATTTCGCTTCATAGTTCTTCTTATCATAGTCGCCTTGTCCTCTCTTCCGACCGCCCTATATTCTCATCTCACCACCTCACAGGCCAAGCTCACCGGATTGTTCAATACACTCCCCAGTTAAAATATCTACACCAGAGCCCCCTCTTATTCCCCCAGCTATACACCCATCCCCCCCTTTGCCGTTTTCCCATGCCCGTTCAACCGCGACCAAAATTCATCATCTCTCTCATCTCTCCCATTCCCAGAGTTATCAGTGTTATCCATCAATCCACATTTCAGCGTTCATCATAAGATACATTTACTCCTGCAAAGTCGATAGTTTGTTGAGATATTTCTGTATGGAAAATGAAGTGATTAGTGTTTGGAGAGTTTAGGTTTAAAATGACCTTGTTTTAGCGAGCTCTGTACTCGTGGCGCATGAGTCATTGACTTTATCTAGACCATGTCAAAAAAACTCAAACCTTATAAAGATAAACATGGGTGAACGCCGCTATATTCTCTTGTCTCACCACACCAACACACGACACAAAACACACAAACTGAGTGTGGCTTCACACGAGGTATCTACACACGCGAGGACCTCCACCCATCACAACACCTATTATCATCTATCTAGACCATAAAGCCAAATTCACGCAGCTCTTAAAAAAAAATTAAACTCCAATTCAGCCAGCCGGAATAACCTAACAAAACACAAATCAGCATAAGATTTGACAGATGTCTCAACCATCATCAACCCAACCCTCTCGCGCTCCTCAACAACACACATACAACCATCCCTTACCTAACACACCCTCCTCATAATCCCCAAACTCAACCAACGCCTCTCAATCCGAAATCCCCCTTATAAAACAACACCCGACTCTAAGTAAAAAACGTTACACACTACACCATATTAAAATCTCTCTCTAATATATCCCACACACTAACATTCCTCCTCTATCCGCCTCCCTCAAACACCCACACTACGAGCCTAAAGAACCCTGCATCCTTCCCTATAAAATACAACCCCCTTTCCGCCCCCCCCGATCCACTTAGCCAGTAGATCCAAAACCCATTCGCCCTTTTTATTGTCTCATACCGAACAAGCCATATAAAACCCCGAAACCAAACATATAAATGTTCCATACCATACCACTCCCAGCTTAATTCAATTCCACACTCCACTTACCGACTGACATCCGCCCTTCCCCTTGTGCTTGATCCTACAACGGACACTCTTCCCTGAAAGATAAAAAGTTAAAGACACCCTTGGTTGTTTACTTCGCCATGCCTCAATTAGTCACCATCCAACCCCTCATTGCCCCCCACTAAAAACCCCGTTGTTTTGTTCGTCCGTCTCGAAAAAGTCCATCCACTTTACCAAAACCTCCAATCATCTTGTCACTCGGACACTTACATCACCTCCAACTCCCTAGAACCCTAAAAACTCACCACGTTCGTATTCCTTGACCACTTTACCTGGTTATCACCCTGACATTTCCTAACACCTTGAAATCAGTATATCTCTTATATAAATCCCCTATCTCACAACCCTCCCTCCTAACCCAACCACCACCCCCCCCCCCCCCCCATAACTCTTCCATTGCCCATCCATGCTGTCCATACTCCCTTTTCCATACCTAGCAATTACCTCGTGGGAATGTACCAAGTCAGCGCTTTTCAGATAGGGACAGGTTAGTAACGTGTTATAAACTCGACCCCTTTGTCACAACCATTCACCTCTGAAACAAAGCCGCGGTTTCCGACCCCAAGCATGAATATTCGCTAAACCCCTTTACGCATGCTTTTCCACTCTTATTCTTAAGAACATGGGCTCCCGAATAACCATATCTCGACAGTATTTACGGCATTTCTCCCAAAGCGACTCCAGAAGCAAGCTCCCCCCCTCCCCTCTTATACTCCTCCCCCTGAGAGCCCCCCTCCAGCGAAACAGCCCCACCTAACACACCACCAATTAAACGCCCAAATTCCCCCCGACTAAAATGGCCTTTATCCCACCCACATACTCACACCACCTCCCCTTCGCTCATCGACTTTCTTCTACTCATCAATTTTATGCTATAAGAAACAAACCCCCATAGTAATACTATTCCATCCGCCACTACTCTGATAACAATAGACCAAGCCATTCCGCACAGGGTAGAGAATACACATAATGTGTTTGGTTTTGCTGCCATAACTTCGCCATCTCTCGGCCCAACCCATAAAGATCTCTTTCACTCGAGCTAATCCATTAGTTACACTAACCCTACCTGACACAAGCATCAGACAGAATCAGGATGACTCCTCCTATTAACAAGATATCACATCCTTTCCCGCCCTACCCTCTCCCCCTTATTCCTTCATCTTTAACCCCTCAGGCCTTTCCGCCACATTCCCCGGTTACCAACCAGCTGTCCCATAAGCCCAGTATTCCTTCCCATGATGGATACATAGTCTTTCGTATTTCGTCCGTATATGCTACACATGATCAGGTCATTCATCTAGTCCGCTCTCTGTCAGTATGTTCTATTTTAGCCCGTCAACCCTCAGATTCGCTATCGAAAGTCGTGCCGGGCCCTGCCATATTTTACCAGTAGGTCCCTCTCGTTTGCTTCCTCTTTGACGCCACAACCTCTATGGCCTCCAGATGCCTTCGTATTACATGACGTAGGTGTCCCTGATATATTGTATGACACTAGATGTCCCTCGTGTTTGATGCTGTCATTATCGTTGAACTGCTTAATGTTCCTATTCAATTCGATGCGACCGTGGCCATTGTGTCGGAAGACACATACCAAATCCCTTCAACCATCTTCCACCAACATTAACCAACACAATAAAAAAACCCCCAACATCTACCCACCCCATACCCCACCCCCAGCCCCCCCTCGATGCAATCCTTTACCTATCACCCAACCTCATCCTTTGTACCCAAACATCCCACCAATATCCCACCCTTCTGCATACCTCACAACCCACCCACTACAGATGAACAAACAACTACATGTACCCAAAACATTGAATCACAAACCCGCATCATTATCCCCTCTACCACTCCCCGAATACTCCTCCCAAATCCCGCACCCAAAAAAAACCCCACACCCCCTATAAACGTATACTCACCACCCCATACACCATACATTCACCAACAAACCAACACGACAACTCCCCATGCCACATCCACAACCTCACCCTCCCATTTCCTCCTCCTGCTTCATCATCCCCAATCTCGAACACTTTCGAAATTTCATCACAAATTTCATCACCCGAGTTCCACTATGTTCCACCTTCTAAGTAATAATATACCCTACCCTCTCCCGCCTCTCCTAATATAGCCAAACCAACCCGATACTCATTCTTATCCCCTCCTCTATTATTTTCATCTCACATTAGTGTTTATCTTCTCCCCTTTTCCAAATTTCCTAATTGATTATCCTGACCGTATATCATTTTTCACCCGCTTCTCCATCCTTCCTTATTTTTTTCATATTAATTTGCTGTTGCATAGCACCCAAGTACGCTGATCATCAATGCTCTCTCTGTCGTGATCTCTCTTCGACCAAACGGTGCCTCAAAAGCACCATGTCCCCGGTTTCCCACCGTTGATTCTTCCTACCAGGATCTACATTTTCCGACTCTCTCCTGTTTTTTGGACCTCCTGAATTGCGTGCGTTTGATACGGTAAACCAGTGTGAGCAGGTTTTTATGAGGAGGAATTGTGTCGATAACCAATCATGTGTCGTTTATGTGATTGAGGCGTCGGATGGAATTGTGGTCTGTCTGGGTGGAGCTGCGGGACGCGGTTTGGTGTGCATTCTCTATGCGTCTTTTCTATAGGACTTCATCCACCTATTTTTCTAACTGACCTCAGCCGGTCGTACAGTGCAGCGTCCCATGAGAGGTCACACCCGACCGAAACCTCCCGGTGTCCAATCGTCGCCAGGCCCAGCAGAATAACACGCGCGGTTAAGGGGTCAGGAAGTACTATGGACAGGTATGCCTTATTAATTGTGGCTGGTATACTTATCCTATGCAATACCTATTGCTGTTTGCGTCAAATTTGCCATACCCTATTATCTGTGAATTACATCGAGCCTGATGTCGTCCATCGACAGCCGCTACCGTAGTGTTCTCTGGACTGAGTTCACCTCCCGTTCCGTTATGTTGTCCCATTTCTGACTATCCAACAATACGCTGTGCGAATGTCGTGCGTAGTTTACCTATCTTCCGTTGTTCATACCAGTTTTTCATCCCGGGCAATTCCGTCCTCATATGCCACCTCTGTCGCTCTGGTGCTCGTCTAATTTTGAAATGTTTCCCTTTTCTGCCATGTGTAAGTTCTCATTTCTGCGCCTCATGTAGAGCCATCTCTTTGTGTTTCGTATGCCCCCTTTGTACCCCGCAAGGTCACTGGTCATGCCGTGTTCAGCCTGCCACTCACTCAAGACAATCGTCGAAACTGATAGCGTTGACCTATATGAAGCAGTGTCTCCAGCCCATTTTCCACGCCTTATGACCGTTCAGTACACACGCACACCTTTCAGCATTGACTCATCGTGCAAATCAGGTTTCCCTCGCGCCTTTGATAATACCACGTTCCCAGTCGGAAACTCCTGAGCTGTCCTCTCTCGGCCGACTCCCCAAACTAGAGACAGGAATGTCGACCCCGTGACCCCTAGAGCAGCTGTGCTCCACCCCCGACATCCCTCCACCACACACAGGTCCTACTCCAATCTCCTAGTAGCCACATTGAGGTTATGAGTTCAGGCTCAGGATAAAAACCATCTTCGCCAGCAGGCCTCTTAATCTATTCAGTCCCAGCCCGTCTCTGAGTCTCACCGACCACCCTCATCGCAGCTACTAATCAATCCTCCATAGGACCTTACTAACCGTGCTACCATGTTATTCGCGTGCACGACCGCCACAACTCCCCTATCTCATTAACTGTTTATGCTGGGGCAGCTGTCGGAGTGGTGTGCTGGAACGTGCACGCGGGATTCGTCCTACTCCCCATCACCCCTCATCCCCCCCCATCATCAAGACCCACTTAACTCTCCGATCGCCCCCATGACTGCAAACACACCACATTGCTTCCGTGCATCCGATTTCGCTTCTTCTGCATTTTATCTTCCTCCTTCTTCATATCTATGTTTTATTACCATCAGCGTCAGGCGCATACATCAATCCATTATTCACCCTTCCCACCCGCTTACACTTATCCTTCTACTGTTATTTTTAAGACCCTTCCCTCATTTCTTCTTTGAACGCCTAAGTCCCGCGTCGCTCCCCCCCTCCTCCTTATTTGTCAAGCTTACTCAGCCTTCTGTTGCAATTCCACCCATTAGCTTATAATTTTCCAATCCCAATCAGAATGTCCTCCCTCACCAACACTTCTCTCCCAAAATTTCTCTCATTAATCTCTATTTCCCCTCACCCAGTTACAAACACAAACCTTTGATCTAGTCCATAACATTTATAATAATCTTTCAATAATGAGCAGGTGTCATCATAATACCAATACATACCCAAGACCCACTAACCCCAAACTAAACCACGGTCAACACGTTAGCTCCATCTCTCTTTCATGTTTTCTCTGGAGGTCCCTCTCCCTCTCCAAGTCATTCTCAATTTCCCACTCTCGACCAGGAGCCAGGCTGAGGACTGACGCTGGAGTAACTGGGGAGGCAATACCATGGACTGATGTGGAGGAAACAGGGACCATGCCTGGGTAGTGAATCCCTCTCCCCAGCACTGGCACCTCTCCTGGGGCCATCCCCCGGCTCAAGCGGCAAACTTCCTGCTCCACATCCACCTCCTCCCTGTCCTCCCGCTCCCTTTCCTTGTCTCTGACCCTGTCTTCCTCCTCTCGTCCTCCTACAGATGGCAAATCCAGGTCCCAAGGCGGCACCAGAAGACGGAGTGTTTGCCGGGAGACCCACACTGCCTGGGTAGCAGCAGCTGCCGCTCTGCCATCTTCCTCCTCCTCCGCAGAGTGAGGTTTTCCCTCAGACAGCAGGACACGGTATCGGTTGGCCACTGCAGGGTGCGTGTCGATCTGAGTCACCACACCTTCTCGGTACAACTGCCAATGACCAACACTGCCCTCCTCATTGCCAAACGGTACGCACACACGGGTACCGATAGGTATTGGATGGACACCAGGCGGGGCGGCATCTTGGATAATGTCCACCACCCCTGGGGGGCTGTCATGCCGATACGGGTAACGACACATCATCTTCTCCCCGTTCAGTTGCACCTCCAGGCTTCCAAATTCACCACTGACCTTACGGACCACCCCAGCCCGGAACACCAACTCCGAACTCCCGCCTTCATAACTCCGTTCGTCTCCTCCCTCCTCGTCACTTCTTCTCCTCAGCTGACGAGCAAGGACTCGTTGATTCTTCAGCCCTTTGGCCAGAGCGTCTGACAGAGCGTCCGGGAGACTGGATGGTGCGTGTGCAGAAATCTGTGCGAGGGCGTGTGTGTCGCCAGTCACCTCAAGGTC
This sequence comes from Pseudopleuronectes americanus, assembly GCA_038501795.1. Classification (NCBI taxonomy): domain Eukaryota; kingdom Metazoa; phylum Chordata; class Actinopteri; order Pleuronectiformes; family Pleuronectidae; genus Pseudopleuronectes; species Pseudopleuronectes americanus. The sequence goes on from JBAMIH010000145.1 coordinate 14,872, forward strand.
AGCCGAGTGCTCGCTGGCAGTGTCTGTGGAGGAGCAGCGTGGCAGGGGGGGCGACACTCGCTCTGCCTCTCTCACCCCTTCACCTCCTGCAGGCCTCTCCACTCCCAGCGTCAGAGTGGGGGGTCCTGGGGAGCTGTCCAGAGGCCCCTCCCTTCCCGTCGTCCTGTTGTGGAAGTCGTCCAGCATGCTCCTGCTGTGAACGATGCCATCGTGGTGCGCGATGCCGACGTCACTTCCTGAACTCGTGGACCCGTGGTTAAGGACGCCGCCGCTCAGAGGGAGAAGAGGAGGCGTGCTGGAGGCAGTGTTGCTATGGTTACTAGCAGTCGTAGACAAACAGTGTTCAGAGGTGTACTTCTTCTTGGGAACTCGGGCCTTGAAGGTGGCCGTCTTCCGGCTGGAGGCGGGGTTTGGGCTGTTGTTGGCGGTCGGTGTACTACTGTTACTACAACTGCTAGCACCACTGTCACTGTGGCTGCTGCCGCTCACAGCCGACCGCACCGACCTATCGTCCGAGTGCGTCAGCGATTTCTCCGTATCGATGACGAGCGATGCCGTCGTCTCTGACGGGCCCTCTCTGTGAAGCCCCTCCCCCTCCGCAGTGTCCCGCTCTCTGATTGGGTCGCCCGGAGAGGACTCTGAGTGCGAGTTAGAAGAGAAACAAGAGGAGGGAGTTTGGTTTTGTGGGGATCTGCTTCTGTCTCTGTTCTCATCCGAGTCTCTCTTCTCTCCTCCTTCTGGGGCCTCCCCCAACCCGCGACGCTTGCCCCCTTTGGCCCGGGTGGAGGGAGGCGAGCGGCGGCCCTGCTTTTTAATCGGCTTCATCTTTTCATCTAGCTTGTCTTTCCTCCAAACAAGTCTTTTTATTTATTTATTCCCGAGAACCTCTTGCTTGGCGCTCCTCTCTCGCTCTGCCTAGTTTCTATTTGCCTCCTCTGCAGAGCCCCCTCTCTCGCGTCCCGTCTCGTCTTTGTTGCGCGACTTCGGCACTCGTCCACTTTATTCCAGAGACCCTGAAAGAAAGGGAACAGGGTGTGAGGGTTACTTATGTGACGATCACATTCAAAGCCTCATCACCACACGAGCACAGCTACAAACTGCTGGGCTGTGACAAGAGAAGTGACAGACTGCATCCAAATCAAGCATCTGCCAAAACATCCACATCAAAGCACCTTCAAGATAAAAGCACAGTGGGACCTTGTGGCATCCAAACAATGTAATAAACAGTTCGACGGGAGTTTTAAGAAATGCGCTCCCTGCTGAACGCTGCCCCGTCGTACGCGAGTAGTAATGAATGTGACTCATCCACAAATTCATTACACATTAATTCATTACATAACAGGTTCTACTCACATTTCACGAGGCCTGCATCCAAACCAGGTGCATAATAAAAACAGGAGACCATATTGTCGGGTAAACACAACGTAGGCTTATAACACTGTATGGAAATAGTGAGGAGCAATTTGTCCAGACAAGCCTTTCTGCACGCACACACACACACACACACATACACACACACACTACTCCTTGGCCGAGGCAGTAGAGGCGGGGGAATTCCTTCTTCACTCACAAACTGAAACCCTCCCTTTCTCTCTCTCTTTCTAGCTCTCTCTCTCTCTCTCTCTCTCTCTCTCTCTCTCTCTCTCTCACTCGGTGGCGACCTTTATCTATGTATTTCAAAGCAGAGTCAATCCGCCCCTACAAACTCCATTTCCTGTGGAAGACCATTACCTAACTTCCCGTTACTTTACCCCCCTCCCTCCCGTCTCTCTCTCTCTCTCTCTCTCTCTTTGCTAGTATTACACGTTCATGCTTACCCCCCGTCTGCATTCTCTCTCCTCGCCCTCTCTCTCTCCCTCTCTTATATTGATTTCTACCTCTCATCTCTCTCTCTTCCTCATCTCTCCTTCCATCTGTTCTCCATCCTCTTTGTGCTGCAGTCGTCCAGAGAAGCGAACGAGTTGTCGGGGATAATTGTTATTCCACACCAGAGTCATTCAGTTCCTCTCTCAGACGAGCCCGAGTCATTCAGAATATCCTCCATTCTGCCCCCGTTCACAGTTTAGAAAGTACAGCAGATTGATTTTTTTTTCGGACTTGTTGAGCTGTTGTCATTTAACTGGTTTGTTTGCTGTGCGGCAGAAAGCACACTGGGACTCGCCTCGGGTCCTGACTGCTGTGAGCTCGGCCTCATTTCTTCCAATACAAGACTCTCCAGGGTGACGAGCACCGGAGGGATGTGAACAACATGTGTATAAGAGGGAGAATCCACACATCCCCTATATGCTCTGTCATCTTTTTGAGAATTCTATCTGCAACTGAGAGAGTCGCTGTCAAACTGCTCTGGACTGATGTCTATCAACCACCAGCAGGCATGTCTACTTGTCAGTGGCTGTCTGCTAACGCACATGTCTGCCTGTCTGTCCTTGCTTCTACAATACGTCCTCCCACCCGTCTCTTTCTCTCTGTCTCTTTTTCCTTTTCGCTTCCTTCCTGTTTTGTCTGCGAAAGGCTTTCACTCAGTCAGGTCCTTTTAATATCTGCCACATCACATCGGCGGCAGAGAGAAACCCAGACGAGCGCCGCGTGTCTCAAGGCCACACACAGCAAACACCTCTGTGATGAGAGTTGCACAGCCACCACTGTGCCCTATGTAAATCCCTATTTAGGACAGACAGCCGTGGAACAGCCACCATAAAATAATTTGGCAGCCGGCCTTACTTGGTCATGAAAGAGGTATGCTACGTGTGTTTACTCAGTAGTGTACTGTGTACAACAGCTGGTGTCAGAGTCATGGGCCTAATGATAACAGCGTTAAGACAAACTGATGCAACTCACACCCCCCCCTGTGAAATATGGAGCATGTATATGCCTGTATGGGAGCTATAGTGGCCCCTGGTCCACGTTCAGGGATCAGAGCAGAGCACGTTCTACTCATCAGGTTTATATATAGTACATAAGTACCAAGTTCAGAGATATTTACACTGCAGAACTGTGTTTACTCTCCTTTATAGACTAACATGAGTACATAGTAAACATGGCTGCAGGTATAGCAACGAGGTGATAAAACACGGTGCAAAAACACGGAACTGCAAAATCTACTTTATGTAATCAATCGGGTTCATCTCAATTATTATTTGTTTATTCACCACAACTGGGCTAAAAGAGAGTGAACAACAAAAGAGGAATACACAGAGTATGAGTTGTGTTAACTTGATAATGAAGCCACAGGCCTCGTGTGAACTAAACAACACGTTCCCCACAAATATTTGCCGTATATATTATAACACTACTACTAATGCTACTTCCCTTTATGTGCGATGCCCTTGACATGCTGCTGTAACACAGTAATATTCCAATTTGGGATCAATAAAGTACACATCTGCCTGTCTGATCTAACAACACAAAGTGCTGTAAACTTTCCCAGAGCGATGTAACATCTCCTGACCTCCTGCAGAGAGGATCGACAATCTGAAACTGAATATTTCTGAGCCATTGCAAACTGCAGCAGTTCCTCCAGAGTGAATAACAGGGTTACTACTCTGCCCTGCTCCCATCCACAGGCCCCGGCTGCACATGCATGACTCCAACATGTTGACACACTTCTAATCCACACTGGATAACAGCTGCTAACTTTATCTTCACGAGGCCCAAAGCTCAACATGCAAACTACGGGAGGGGATGTCGTCACCTGTGGTTTAGCTGGATAGTACCGTGTGTGTGTGTGTGTGTGTGTGTAGAGCCCTCGTAGTAGATTACTACCGGACCTGCTCCACACCAGCAGGGCCGAGGCCTCCACTACACACAAGGCCGCTGGGGGATCTGCTCCTCCTCGCCGCCACCGGGGGGAGGAAGGACCGGCTCAGCGGACACCCTGGGCCTTGATACCGTGTAACAGCTCCGGTACTACCCCGCGGCGCTGGGCGAGATGACCCCGGACACACGGCGAAGTTTGTCCCGCAACGCGGAGCGACGACAAACAGCGGACAAAGTGGGCTGGCGAGGCCCATCCGAGAGTGACAGTCGTCCGGGAGGAGAGGCGAAGCTCCCCGGGCAACTTTGGAGCTAAAGCGCCGCGTCGTCGGTTGTACGCGAGAGGGGGAGAAAGTGAAGTGAGGAGGAGGAGGAGGAGGAGGAAGAGGAGGAGGAGGAGGAGGAGGCCCTGAAATACACGTTAACTCCAAGAGGGGGCGGCGAGGAAGAGGAGGGATGACAGGAGTTAGACATGACAGGAAGTCCAGCGGTAGTTATGGCGTTGAATTAATTTCTAGTGGAAAAGTTTGGGGCTCGCTCCCGGGCTCCGGCCGCACCGCTCCCTTTTTCTCCCCGCGCAGGGAGACACCGGATCCGCGCTGCGCTCGAGTCCGCGGGCCACACGACCCGCTGCGGGCACCGCGCCGCCGACACGCCGCCGACACTTCGCCCGTCAGCAGCGGCGCTGGAGCGGACAGACAGCAGCACAACAAGCCGCTGCGGCGCCGCGGGACGGAGCCGCTACTCACCTCCGGAATACAGTTCCCCTCCGGTGAGTCCGCCGGGTCACACGGGGCACGGGGGCCGCGCGTCCGCAGCTGCCAGGCGGCGTCCGCTCATGTTTCCTCCGGCGAAGCAACTTGAAAACACCGGAGGAGAAACTACTGCCCTGTGTGTTCTACACTACAGTCGCAAAATGGTGAATGAAGCCCCGAAGCCTTGACAACCAGCCCGGGCGGCCAATCAGGGCGCACGAACGCGTACAGTAGCCAATGGGATTGCGAGGATGAGGGGCAGGGGCGGGGCTGGCCGTCAATGTAAGTGTGATGGACGCGCCGCTGCGGCCAATCGCGGTGTGGGAAAACACAGAACAGCTGTTGGGAGAGCGAAGCTGCGGCGGCCAATGGGGATCGGCTACGGGCACGTCTGAGACCCGCCCCCTTCTTCCTCTCATCCCTCCTTCATTTGTCTGCACACATGACAGAGGGGAGGGAGGGAGGGAGGAGAAGGAGAGCGAGAGAAGAGAGGAGAGAGAGACAGAGGAGAGAAGAAAGGGGGAGGTAGGAGATGGAGGAGGGAGATGGAGAGATGGAGGATGGATAGAGAGAAGAGAGGGTGAGAGAGAGAGAAGTGAGGGAGAGGGAAATTGTGAGAGAGAGCAAGAGAGAGAAGAGAGAGGGAGAGGAAATGTGTGTGAGAGAGAGAGAGAGAGAGAGAGAGAGAGAGAGAGAGAGAGAGAGAGAGAGAGAGAGAGAGAGAGAGACAAGTGAGGGAGAGGGAATGTGTTAGAGAGAGAGAGAGAGAGAGAGAGAGAGAGAGAGAGAGGGAGAGGGAGAGGGAATGTGAGAGAGAAGAGAGGTTGAGAAAGAGAGACGGAGGAGAGAGAGAGGGAGAGGGAAAGTGAGAGAGGGTGAGAGAGAGAGAAGTGAGGGAGAGGAAATGTAATAGAGATCAAAATGATAGAGAGATAGATGGATAGATATATAAGATGAGACACACAGACACACACACACAAACACACAGAGACAGACACACAGACACACACACACACACACACAGACAGACACACACACACACACACACACACAGACACACAGACAGATTCCCAGTTCGGCTCGGGCCACAGGTTTGACTGGAGTTTCAACAGGAGCCACACAGAACTCCAACTCCCAGAGTCCCCTGCGCTCTTCCCTCTCTCAGCCAATCACAGTGTCCCCCAAGCTCATGGTCCCGCCTCCTCTACCATTCAGAGCAGCCGCTGGAGGCTCTACGTCACTGGAGCGGCGAGCGATTGGCTGAGAGGCGCCAGGTCTGCAGGCCAATGACCGAGTGCTGCGGTGAGGTCATTGTGCTTGTTGCCATCAGCTCGACCAAACAGGAAGAGAGAGACCAGAGAGGTGGAGCAGACACACACACACACATACATTGAAACACACACACACACACAGACACACAAACAGACCAACACACACACAGATCACACACAGACACACACACGCAGGGAGATGTCCATGTGTAGAAGCAGGTACAGGCTGGAGAGAACAGGACAACATGCAAACAGGTTAAAGCACACACTTCTAACATGCATGAGTGCACACACACACACACACACCACACACACCACACAACACACACAGCGTTGTCCTGCTGTGATTCCATGAGACACTCATGTTGTGTAGCAGTGCGACAGCCTGTTTCTATAGCTCACAGGCACAGATGGCGAGTTTGGTCCATGATGATACAGAGTTAGCTGGTTGCAGCACTGCAGTCTGCCTGGCACGCACACACACACACACACACACACACACACGCACGCTCATGCACAGGCAAGCAACTACACACAACTGGGCGCACACGCACGCAAGCAGGCGCAGTGGAGTTATTACATGCCTGGGCGTTACATAAGATGTACGTGTACTGGAGCACACACTGAGACAGACACACACAGTGTTCCCAGACCGTGCACACACACACAACAAACATACACACTGTGTGTTGACTATGCACACAACACAGGCTCTGTGTGCATGCAAACATACAAACATGCACTGTAGCACATGCAGGAAAGTGCACGACAGGTTTATTATTAGTAGTCTGCACGCCCATGCACACACAACTTCACACACACATTGCATGGTTATAACATGATACTTGTGACTTACAATATATGAAAAGGTGCCCCCGACACACACACACACACACACACACACAGACACACACAGCACTGCAGTGTCTGTCTCTTCTCATTCATCACAGACGAGTGTGTGTTCTGAAATGTAGGGCAGCCAGTTTGAGGGGCGCTGGTTTCTCTAGGCGACGTGGAGACACATCAGAGGGAGACGGCAGCTCCACGTCTCAGAGACGCTCTGCACGGGGACGTGTGGAGGACAGTTCAGAGGTAGAAGGTAGAAGTGAGACAGACGGGGGGGGGGAGGACGAGAGACACAGAGACGAGGAGCACGAGGAAGAGGACAGACAGGAATGGAGTCTGAGAGAAACAGAGAGTGACTCTTTGCAGAAGTAGAGCTGCAGTGAATGAGTAAATCCAACTGGTGTTAGCACCTCGGACCCCCCCCTCCCCCCCCCCGACACACACACACACACACACATCCAGTCACTTTACACTAAATGCATTATGGGCCACTTAACTGCTAAACAGCTCCAGGGACTCTGCTCCGTGCATGACCCAACACTCTCACACTCTCTGACTCAAGTGTGTGTGCTTCAAACTCTCTCTCTCTCTCAAACACACACAGAGACACACACACACAGACACACACACACACACACACACACACAGACACACACACAGATGAGTCCAGCTCTTCTCCCCCTCAGACACTTGGAGGTTGAGTAGAAGTTCAGTACATTTAACAGCCGGCACCTGCTGCATGTTGAAACCTGAGTTGAGTGTGTGTCTGTGTCAATATGTGAAATATTAAATCTGCCTGGGATCAACTGAGCAGTTCAACTGAGCTTTAAACACATGTTGAGAAAACAATTCTAAATTACTACTTTGTTCTTTTTATATTATGACTTAATTCTCATCATATTAGAACTTTATTTTCGTAATAATACAGCTTGTAATGTTAAGACTTAATTCTCGTACATTTCTGACTAAAAATTCATAAAATTCCTACTTTATTCTCATCATATTAGAACTTTATTCCCTGTAAGTGGCATAATAATCTGTCAGGGGACAGATCTCAATGCTTATCAAACAATTTGGAATATTAGAAGCAATAATTCACTCTAATAAGTTGTATTACAAGAGAAAAATGCAGGAAAATTATGTCTTCTTATGTTAAAGATAAAAAGTCAAAGAAGTCATGATGAATAACTCCATGAATCTGACAATTCTGAATCAGAGGAGGAAATGAACAGTGAATAAAACTCGTTGGAGTTTGACTTACTAAATGTTGTGATTTTCAGACTAACGATTAGAAACTTGAAATCATAAAACTTTCATTTGTCTGTTGGTGAAACTTTCAAACCTTTGAAATAAACAGAAAACTTTCTGTCCCGGTTTTATTCACAGTATCTTTGGCAGTTACACTCGTCGCTCAGTAGATGGCGCTGTCTAGTCTCTGACCTGAAAGAGTTGAGGGGAAGTTCTGATGTGTATCGGTTTGTGTGTCACCACTAGTCTGGATTTACAACCAGTTTAAAACCAGTGCGGTTGTTGTGTTTGTTTCCTCTTCGGAATCTCTCCTGCGTAAACCTGTCAGGACCAGTGGTTGTCATGGAAACCAGACCTGTTCTCTCTGAGGTCCTGGTTCAGGTTAGAGCTCAGAAGTGAACTGTGGTTAGTTAAGACTTGGGTTCAGGTTTTAATGAGACTGTTCAGTATTAATGAAATCAATGCAAAGATCATATTTTGTGTGTCTGGTTTGGTTCTCTCACCCTGACCCATTCCAGGTGATACCCTCACCCTGACCCCTCCAGTGATACCCTCACCCTGACCCCTCCAGGTGATACCCTCACCCTGACCCCTCCAGGTGATACCCTCACCCTGACCCCTCCAGGTGATACCCTCACCCTGACCCCTCCAGGTGATACCCTCACCCTGACCCGTTACCCTTACCCTGACCCCTCCAGGTGATACCCTCACCCTGAACCGTTTCAGGTGGTACCCTCACCCTGACCCCTCCAGGTGATACCCTCACCCTGACCCGTTCCAGGTGATACCCTCACCCTGACCCCTCCAGGTGATACTCCCACCCTGACCCCTCCAGGTGATACTCTCACCCTGACCCCTCCAGGTGATACCCTCACCCTGACCCCTCCAGGTGATACCCTCACCCTGACCCCTCCAGGTGATACCCTCACCCTGACCCCTCCAGGTGATACCCTCACCCTGACCCCGTTCCAGGTGATACTCCCACCCTGACCCCTCCAGGTGATACCCTGGCCCCTCAGCAGATCTGAGCCTCGGTTACGTTCTGTTCTCGTGACTCTCACACAGATAATGAATCCTCATTACCCATAATGCAGCTGAGTCATGAGGCCGAAATCTGCCTCACACAGATAATACCCTCACACACACACACACTGAGTAACTCTATTCCTCTACTATCACTGAGTTGAACCTGTGTCATGTTAATGTCATAAATATTTTCTTACTGGGTTTCCCTTAATAAAACTGTAATAAACATACATTACACAAAAATACATGTATGTTCATGTGTATACTTATTAAAGATATTTTTTCTTATATTTTTGTAATGGTACAACTAACAAGGATAACGTTATATATATATATATAAATTATTAATTTTTTATTAGAAAAACTCCAAAAAGTGGAATAAAAACAGCAACTTTAAATATTTTGGATAACTTTAGTCTCAACATGTCTACAGATTATTATGAGAACGTTTAATTAAACTTTATTTTAACTGTATTTCCTTTGATCTTCCCTCTCACACTGAGCACCGGAGGTCGGCTCCTCCCTCAGACAGAACATGAAGCATCTGGAGGTGAGATATGAAAGACGTGCGTCTCACCAGCTTCTCTGTGAAGGTGCAGGCGGAGCCTCAGCAGGAGTCCGGCAACAATACATGATAATTAGCCTTCTGTTGTGATCTGCTTTCTGTCTGGGCCGCGACCTCTGACCCCGTCCCTCAGCCAGACCCCAGCCCCTCTCCGCTGGGGGCCAAACAGCCCGTCAATCAGGCCCCTTCTAACAGGGGCCCCGCCCCCTGTGGAGATCAGGGCCCGGTGAAAGCTTCAAACACAGAGAGCCGATGGAGAGGAGGAGGAGAGAGAGGGAGAGAGAGGGAGAGAGAGAGAGAGGCCCAAACAAATGATGGAATGATTAACAGGAGTTTTTTTAAAGATGTTAATCTGCAGAGAGAGAGAGAGAAAGAAAGTGAGAGAGAAAGAGAAACAGAGTGAGTGAGTGAGAGAGAAGAGAAAAGTGAGAGAGAAAGAGAAACAGAGTGAGTGAGAGAGAGAGAGAGGTGGTTCTACTGAAAGTTGATGAAGACAGCTGCCGTGTGAAAACCTCTCAACTCATCGACCACATCAAAGTCACTGAAACTCAGGAAACGTGTTGAATCTGAATCTTGATGAAAAATCAAAGAGACAAAACACGTGAAAGAAAACAGAGGAAAACATTTGATTTCCAACAAGTCGTCAACTCATCAGATTCAAGACTTTCACTTCAGGTAAACTATTTATTTATTCATTTGAGTTAAAGTATCTTTGAGGTATCTTTACGTTTACTGAAGTAAAGTGTCTGAGAACTTATATTACTCACTTTTTCAAATGAAGATTGTGTGTTATACATTATAATATATACTGTTTATCCTTAGATGTATAATTCATACTCCACTATATACAATATTTGCTAATTAAAATAAGAATTAATCTCAGTTTATGTGTAATAAAATCCACTGTAATAGTTAGAACAGTAAAGGTGTAGTACTGAAAGCTGACAACAGGGGGAGCCAGAGTGTCAGATAAAACATTTAAATGGTTGGATCATTTAAGAGGAAATTAACTCCTCTGGCTGTGTGTGTGTCTGTGTGTGTCTGTGTGTCCAAGTTCTTAACACGGAGATGATCAACGTCACTTCTACAGTTTTAAGTTGATTTGTGTAAAAAGTTCAGAGAAGAAGGAAACAGGGAGAATTCATCGTTTGTTTTAATGAACTGTTTTTATAAGATCGATCTGTGTGAAAATAAATAAGAAATCATTTTGTGTTATAGTTTGAAGTGAAGCTTTTGAATGAATCTGCTGAAAACACACGCCTATTAAAAGTTGTTTGGTAGTTTGACTAACAAACCACAAATCTGCCTTATATATAGATAAATATAAGAAAAAGAAAACACACCAAGAAGCTGTCGTCCATTTTTACCTTTTTTAATGAACCCTGATTATTGTTTAATTACAAATGAAGATGAACAAATTGAATAGAAACAGAAGTACAGGCGATTCCTCCGTGATGAAAACATGTCTGTGTCCTCTGGAGTGACAGTCCACCGCTGACGTGAGAGGACAGACAGAGGGGAGGACGGGGGGGGGGCATTTCAAATAATACAACGGTTAAACAGTACAATGCTTTTTTTTCTTACAGAATCCTCCAAAATGGAAAAGAAAATATATATATACACGACATCAAAATAAAAATTGAAAATAGTTTCTGTCCCCTGCTGTATATCCGGGGTGGTGGTGTGACCCTCCTGTTGTCCATGGTAACATAATTATAAAATCAGTGTGAGTACAAATCAAAAATAAAAGAAAGAACTGCACTGAAGTTGAACAGCTGTCGCTCACGGAGACGAGGCCACAGCAAGAGGGTACAAAATAATACAAAAGAAGAGTCATGTTAATAATATACTGTAATAATTACAAGAGTAACAGTAATAATACGTCTGAAAACATACAGAAGAAAACGACAAGAACAACGACGATGAGAATCAAGGGATGTAAATATGGACCTGGTCACAGACACTCACACAGTGTGTCTGTGCTGCTGAGGCCACAGACGCTCAGAGGTCACACAGGTCAGCTTTTCTTCACCAGACACTTGAAACCAGACTCTTCACGTTCTTCCAGATTTCTGGAATCTCAAACGATAAACGAGCGTTTTTCCCACAAAAGGAGGAATTCAGATTATTTGTTTGCTCGTAGAAAAACCGAAGTTTTGTTTTTTGTGGCCGAGTGAGAAAATAAAACCTTGAGAACACAAACCTAAGAACGACACGGACACGAGGCCGGAGCTGCTTTTATCAAGTAGAACTACGTTACCCAGAGGCCTTTGCAGCCTATGTTGAATAGCTGTATGTGGGTGTGTGTGTGTGGATTTTGCCATCTACCGAGCAGAGTGAGCGAGTCACACTATGGGAAGTCCCTCTAATTTCCTGTGTGTGTGTTTCTGCAGTCGACTGTTGGAGCGTCTGATGTCATGTGTTGTCATGCTTCCCTTTATTGTAGCCACAGTTTCTAACCAGCACTGTGTGTGTGTGTATATGTGTGTGAGTCTGTGTGTGTGTGTGTGAGACTAACCCACACACACACAAAGCTGCTCCAGTCCACACTCAAACCAAAGTTCGGTCACATCAGGTGACGCAGAAATTAAACTGTGTCCGTGTCGTCCAATCAGAATCCGTCTGCTCTCAACATGTCACCACCTCCTCTGATCTCTCTCCAACGACAGGGCGGTTCAGTTTGAGGTGGGCGGGGCTTACCGGGTGAGTTTAAATGTACCTGTCTGTGACTGGCTCCTGATTGGGTTAACCCCACCCGGGCTGCTACTACCAGGGGAGGTCAAAACAAACACGCCCCACTAACAATGTGAATATGATTCGACTCAGGTCTGGTGAATGTCATCTCTCCTCTTCACACCCCCCCTCCCCCGAATACACCATAACTGTTTTCTATTTTTACAATATAAATATAAAACTCGACGGTCGAAGAGAAGGCAAGGGTGAGAAGGCAAAGGCTGAAATATACTGGTAATAATATGCCCATTAGAATATATACACATCTTTACCATTAAAAATAGGATTTTTTTCCTGATTTGTATCAAATGACCATATTGAAATATACTATTTGAGTTCAACATATATTTGAATAAAATATATATATGTGTGTAGATTTGACTTATTCTGTATGTCTCTTTTACAAAAGGTGAAGGCATGGTGGTTGTGTGATAAAGTGTTTCACTGGGGGAACTGGTTAAAACTCACGCTGGCTTCACAAAGGCACGTTCTTAATGGGAATCGTTTGTTCGTTAAAATGTTTTTTTAAACTATACGAATAAAAGGTCACAAAAATAAGTTGTTTCTCTCTCAGTGAAGGTTTTGCCTGAGTTCACCTTGAGGCTTGACATTCTCCCCCCTCCCCCCACACACACTAGACAAAATCATTTCTCCTCAGTCGCCGCTTCTCAAAACATCTCATGAACAGATTCGGCGATTACGTCCAGAATACAGAAAGTCCTCAGATCTCTGAAAATGCCCGAAAAATACTGCCCATGTCCTCAAGAGGACCAAACGTCCCCCGACAGAGAGAGGACAGTCTTCAGAGGACAAACAGGGGGAATGCAGACGAGTGGAGGACGGAGGGAGTGAGGGAGGAGACGCTCCGTCCTCAGAGACCCTCATCAGATCCACCAGAAGCTGAGACGCTTTAAAAACACCGGCTCTGGTTCAGAAACGAGTGTGTCACTAATTACAGAGGAGGAGGAGGAGGAGGAGGAGGAGGAGGAGGAGGAGGAGGAGGAGGAGGAGGAGGAGGAGGAGAGATCTCGATGCCCCGGTGGATTTTTTCTGTACAGTGAGAACCACGTTCCACTCGCTCGTTAACAAACGTCTGCTCGAAAAAAAGAGTTCGTCAAAATCTACAACCTTGGTTCACGTCTCTGTACAGTGTGGTGAACGAGTGGAGGATGAAGAGGAGGCCACCATAACAGTTCATCATCATCACCTCTCTGGAGGATCCATCGGTGCGGCTGTTTCTTTTTATTTATCTGTTTTGCTCCCTGTCCTCCAGCTGGTAAACGCTGCAGCCTGACGGGACAGAGAGGCTCTTCTGCAATCAGCTGTTTAATGTGTTTTTTAGTAACGTCCGGTTCTGTCCGTCTGTCGTGGTGAATGAGGAGGAGGAGGAGGAGGAGGAGGAGGAGGAGGAGGAGGAGGAGGAGGAGGAGGAGGAGGAGGAGAGAACACAAAGAAGAGAGGGAGGTTATGAAAAGGAGCTCGACACCTTCCAACCAGCCAGAGAAGTTCATCCTATCTACTGCTGTACAATTCATGCTGCCCTCAGTAAAGAGATGGACCACACTAACACACAGACCCATTAAACCCCATGAGAGACAGAGTCCTGGCATAAAGTGGAGTTACTGGCACTATGAAGGCGAGGAGGCATCGAGAGCCCCCCCCTCTCATCTCTGCAGGGCACTGGTTTGAGATCTGAACCCATAACCCTAAGTTCATCTTGTAGTGTTGGACGTCACTGCTGTGTTCGATCTGGGACCGGGGACCCGGAGGTTCGATGCCCTGCTGCACGATGGAGGCTACATCCACACAAGTATGTTGCTACGGACGACTGAAAACGTGACCGTATCAACAGCGACGCCTGTTAAAACTCAAACTTGTGCAGATGTAGCCTCAGTTTCCCAGAGATCAGAACATCTGGAAGCCACTCGCTGTGCAGATGTTCAGAGTCACTGTGGAAACAGGTTCTTCACTTTCTCGTGTTTCTGTTAAATTTGAGGAGTAAAAAGTGACCGACGCTCAAAAAGCTGTTTTTCTATTTAAGACTCAAGTTGATGTCATAACCTAGTTCTCTCCATTTAATTTCCCACAAGGCATTATGGTCTAAATCAAAATGTGAAACTTTTTGCCAACACGGTATGTGTGTGTGTGTGTGTGTCGGTGTCTGTGTGTGTCTGTGTGTGTGTGTCTGTGTGTGTGTGCATGAGGCTCAGCAGCCAGGGTTTTCCAGGGACAGCTGAGCCGTCGCCCTCTGCAGCTCGGAGCTCGCTCTACGCTGGGTGGGAGGTGGTGGCAGCATCAACCCCGAAATAACACTCCCTCCTCCTCCTTGTCCTCCCCCATTTTCTACCTCCCCTCTTCTCCTCCCCACCTCCTCCACATCCCCCTCGGCCCTCACTTTCTTGTCCTCCGCCTCGTCCCTCTCTCCGTCCGCCTCCATCTTCTGGTCCTCGCTCCAGCGGCGCTTGAAGCGCAGTTTGAGCGGGATGCACAGCGTGCCGCCGGGGCTGATGGGCGCCGACTGACCCGGCTCGCTCTTCAGACCAATCAGAGGGAAGGCCAGGCCGCCGCTGCCAATGGTGGGCGTGGCCGGAGTCTTGAAGACATCGTCATCTTCGTCTTCGTGGTGGTTACTGTGTGGAGGAGGAAGAGGAGCAGAGCTGCCGTTCCCGTTGGCGTGATGAAGGCTCTTGAGCAGGTGATGATGAGGTGTTGGGATGAAGAGGTGTCCTCTGTCATTGTGGTTCTCCAGCTCGTCTTCCTCACTGATGTCAGTCACTTCCACCTCCTCTTCCGACTCGATGTCAGATATGGGCTCCACCTGCAGAGGAAGAAGATTTTACAGCGTGAACTTTGATTTACGACTCGGAGCAGATGTTTCTCGTACTCTCGGCGTTCAGGAGAAATTCCTCAAACCACTTCTCTGTGGAAACATCACATCCGATGCTCGCCAGCCGACTCACCTTGATCTTTGGAGGCGGCGCCAGGAGAGAGTTGTTCATCTGCCCGGAGCTACTGAACGAGGACGACTGGCTGGAGGAGGAGGAAGCCATCGAGCTTCCTGAATCCTTCTGCTTGCGCCCGAGTGGGGGGGGCTGCAACTTGAACTTGAACGGAGACGGGTGCGGCGGCCCCTCCTCCCCCCCTGCTGAGTGATGGACGAGGGAGTGAGGGAGCGACAGGGGCGCGTGCAGGTGGTGGGTGGGCGGCTTCTCCAGGGTGGGGCGGTGGGGCTGAGGGATGATGATGTTGGGGTAGTGGAAGAAGGCTCGGGGGCTGAGGTGGTAGTTGTACACAGACTGGGTGTGGGCCTGCAGGTAGTGCTTCATATCCTCTGGGTTGAAGGAAAAGTGGGAGCCCATCATCGGTGAGGAGAGGGAGGGGGACGGGGTGTAGGGCATGTGGGGGGTGGGGGTCATGGACAGAGCGGGGGACAGATTCTGGCCCAGGAGGCCCCCGGGGCCCGGCAGGGGGGACACAGGGAACGGGGACAGGGAATCTGGGTGGACCCTGGGAGCAGGTCTGGGGAGCCCTCCTGGGTTGGGGTAGATCCTGAAGAGGGAGTCGTGGGGCATGCGGTGGGGCAGCAGGCCCCTGAACGCCCTCTCCGGCCCCACCCCCCGCTCATCGGCCCCCAGGCCCTCCTCCAGCTCCGAGTTGGTGGAGGTGCCGTCGCTGCAGTCGCTCACCGAGCCCCGGGCCATGCGCCGGGCCACGCTGCTGAACATGCCCGGACTGCGCAGCTCCTCGCTGGAGGAGAGCACGTCTGACGGCGTGGAGGGGGGGAACCGGAAGTGGTTGCTTCCAGTCGGCACCGGGGGGGGCGCTCTGAGGAACTCCTCGACCTGTGAGGGAGAAACGATGAGAATTAAACAATGATTGTTGCAGGAAGTCATGAAGATGTAGAAGCAGACTCATAATCTCAAAGTTCAGAGAGTTCTGGTTTATCTAATCAGGTTTGGAAATGTTTTCCTTCAACACAGAACAATAGATCATCAAGGCTTTTTGTGTTAGAGGTCATCAAAGCAATAAAACTGTGATTTCAAATCCTCAAAACAAACAATCTTCAAACCCTGCTTCTCTGCTTCAGACACACAACAGGCTGCCAAGAATATCAGGGATGTTGTTGTTATTAATTTAGTATAAATGTATTACACAGGTGGAAATATTTTATATATGAAAACATGAAGATCATAAAAATATCTGTACAGCTCAACATCACTGGGACCAACAAGGAAACAGGTTTATTATTTCATCTTCTAGTTTTAGTCTTGTACAAACCAGTTTTTTAAACTGAAGAGAAAAGTAACAAATGAGAGTCGGTCACTTCTCTCGTAACTCCAACTATTTTACCCCGAGGGTCACAGACACACAAAGAAAACACCGTGTTACACAAACCCCCTCCTCCCTCCCTCCCTCCCTCACTCCCTCTCTCCCTCCCTCTCTCTCACCAGGGAGACTGTGGCACTGCAATAAATTCTTGGCATCTGTGCACGTGCCAGAATTAAATATTGGAAAAGTTTCTCTTACTGCCATCACAAACATGGGTTGGGTTCCTCTGCTTTTTTTCCAGTACCACTGAGTGCGTGTGTGGTTCTGTCTTTTTAAGAAGCGCACAACTCACAACCATGTGTGACAACAACGGGGAAAAACGTGTGTGTGTGTGCATCGATCCAGATTGACGTGGGCATGTGTGTGTGTGTGTGTGTGTGTGTTAAACCATCATACGAAACCATCATATCACAACATGTCAGTGTGTGGGCCACATCACACAGAGGCTATAATTAAAGTTTCGTGCCGCACTTCTGTCACTGGTATCCAGCGCTCCATATGGACTGTGTTTACACTGGGTGGCCGGGACCAGAACAAGAGACGACTTCAGAGGAGGGAGAAGACGACGGAGAAACTGGGACGTGGCACAGGGACGTCTTCAGAGGACACACTGACTGTGAATGAAGTGAAGCCAAAGGGCCTCAATCGCCCCCTGGTGGCCGGCTGTCGTACGGGACCTGAGGAAACGTGTACGTACCAGTGCCCATGTCGATGAAGGGGTAGTTGACCAGCACCAGCTTGTTGAAGTTGAACTTGTAGGTGAATCTCTTCCCTTTGGTCTTGTGGAGGATCCTCTTGTTGTAGTAGTATCTGAAGAGAGAGCAGAGAGAGAGAAGAGGGTTATCTTCCTGTGAGTTTAAATACTCATCACATCAGCAGCAGGATCAGATCGGCTTCCTCATGTCGAAGATGAGTTAATAATAAAAAAGATCAATAATTGCTCTTTTTTTAATCAAACCTCAGCCCAATAGAAAAGTGTTTAATTTCCCCAACATGAATCACAAGCAGCTTATTTCAACTCTACTCATATCAGTGGCCCTGACCCCAGTTTGCTAACTACTGCATCAACACCATTAAGTTCCTCTCTGTGATAACTTAACAAAGCCATTCAGACTGGTTCTTATCCAGCGGCTCCACTGGTACCAGTGCATCAGTCACTGTCAGGGCACACAGTGATGTCGAGGAGTGAGCCGTGCCGTGTTGACAGCTCATCTCACAGATGATAAAATGGCTCCCTGTGACTCACTCCCAGCCTGGGGACCACATTCATATTTCCCTTAAATAAAAACATCGACACCAGTGTCTCTCAGTCACTTGTGGCCGATTCATTCTGGAAAATGTAAAACGATATTCATCATTTCTAGGAGAGTCGAGCAGAGAAGATCCCCGTGGCAGATTGTCTTAAATAAATATAAGATTTGGTGAGTTTAACATATAAGCTCTTAAATAAACATTAATTCCTTTTGGAAAATGTAGATGTAAATAATTCGATAACTGATTTATCAATGGTTATTTTAACAGGTGAATGTTTAGGGGGAATTTAATGGGATAAACTGATTTATGAGGCCTTTACAAATAAAATTTAATTGATTTGATGCTTTTCTCTGATTTTAATCACTTTTGGTCAAATATCTTCAGGTTTTGAGATGTGTGAGATCTCACTACTTTCTATTTTATGGACTTAATGATCAATCAGGAAACTAACTGGCAGATCAGTTGATAATAACAATAACTGTTAAATGTGACTCATTTCAGAAAGCAGAGTGAACTTCACCTTGAGGTCGGAGATAAACGTTCCACACACGGTAAACAGCAAATACTGATGAGTGGGTGTTAACAGCATCAGGCCTGTTTGTGCAGGGACGCCGAAGGGACATGTTGTTCACAGACGTGTGGACGGACGGATGACACTCTGAATGAGTCGTGGAAAAGGCCACACGCACGTACATGTGAGGAGATCACATGACTCTAGCAGTGTGGAGTGGATGTGTGACGGCCCGTCTCACAGACCGGGCCCGGGCTCGTTCGTGGCCTCCTGCTCTTTGAACTCACTTCAAAACAGAAACGAACGTGGAGTGTAAAGACTCAGATTCTTCGTATAGTTGTGCGGGAACACACACACACACACACTGACTCACAAGTCTGCAGACATACACACATGTACCAGATCTGCATGACTGAACACACGCGAACCGAGGGAGCGCTCACTTGAAAGACGCCCAGAAGCATCAATCAAAAGCTTCAGATCTAACGACGGCAGAACTCGCCTCCAAGTATCTGAGACTTAATTAACAGCCGTTCATTTATATGGAAGGTTTACAAACCACAAGAAAAGACCTTCACAACAGAGTCGGGCTCCTTGATGTTAAACACTCAGTGTGACCACAGAGAAACTGACTGTTAATCTGCTGTTAAACCTCTGAGGGCTCGACGCCATCTGAACGATACAAGACATCGAGTTCAAGCCTTAGATTCTGGGATCTGACTCATTCCTGTGCATTAATGGAATGTTTGATATGTTGTTAATAACATAAAAGGAAAGAGGATTCTTCTAATAGTGTCAAAAGGAACCTGAGGGAGTTTATAGCAACATGAATAGAGGATAAATAAAACACATCCAGTATCTGATGTGTTTAAAGATGTTGTTGTTTGTCTTTAAATATGGTTGAAAGGTTGACTTCAGGTTGTGTTATAACACAATTATAATCATGGAAATATAATATTATCTGATGGTTAAATGTTGAGCAGGTTTGTAAACAAACACACAAGTTTATACATCATCTCCTGCTTGTGTCTGAAAACAGCTTGTGTGTAAATGTGCGGTTACGTAAAATAGTAAATCAATAAACAATGTGTTACATCAGCGTATCATCTGTAAAGTCACGATCTGATGGGTGAAGAGAGGTTCAGTTTATAATTCATCTAATATATATTCAGGTTGTGTTTTGATATATAATCATATGAGGAAGATGGAAAAAAAAAGGTTTAAGCAACAAACAAGACACAGATGGGCTGGAGGAGGGCTGACATATAACAAGGTGTTAAGTGTGTGTGTGTCTGTGTGTGTGTGTGTGTGTGTGTGTGTGTGGTGACGAGGCAGTGCAACTAGTCATCACCATGGCAAACTATAACCCACACCAACCTACAACACAGGAGGCGACACTGATGACTATCTGTGTGCATGTGTGTGTGTGTGCATGTGTGCATGTGTGTGTGTGTGCATGTGTGCGTGTGCGTGTGTGCGTGTGCATGTGTGCGCGTGTGCGTGTGTGTGTACAGGACGGTGAGAGAACAGGCTGGTGGCTAAATAAAGCTGTGCAGCATCCCACATGTCCTCTGTGGAGGGAGAAGGTGTGTGGTTCTAAATCCACCAGCACCCGGGAGTGTCAGCGTCGTGCAGATGTACGCTCACAACAAATCAACACTTCTTTGGTCTTTATATGTTCCACATGATTCTAATGAAGCTTGAACTCACCACAGAGTCAATAACATGAAATCAAGGGTATTTGAACTTAAACAAATACTGATGACGAAAGAGATCGGTTTCTTGAAAACGGGCCCGTGCCCCGGGAATAGAAAGTTGAGAAGAAGAGGAACAGAAACTTCTGCATCTTTACAAAGTTTCACAATATGATCTATTAATCACAGAGTCTTTAATAATCTGAAAATCATATAACGATAGAGGGCAACAACAAAGACCTAAGAGGAAAGGTTTCATCAACATGATCCTCGTCCCTCTTTTCTTCAGCTTCCAATAAAATAAAAAGAACATTTCTAATCTCTACTTTGATTGTAAAGTGCTTGTTTCCCAACTTTCCAGCATAATTCATATCATATGAAGCCAGAGGACGTGATCACCAGATTAAACTGTAATTTAAATAACTTTGACCTCTAACCTTAGGTAGGACTCGACCGTGTGACTGAAATCTATATCAAGACAAAGATATGTGGCTGGAGATCTCAAGAAAAATCCAGATAAAGTGGATTTAAATCTGGGTTCATATGACCTGTAACTTTTACAGATGTGTAGCTGGAGTAAAGTGGACTCTATTCCTGGTGTGTGAATATTTGAACTGTTCCTGTCCCTGAACCTGTCGTCTGTTCTGCTGCCAAACGACCACAAATAGACTGGATCCATTTAAGAAAAATCAATCTTGTATGTTTTGCTGATTTGATCTCAGTTCACCTGGAGTTCAACACAAAGTGAACTCTCATGAAACACGAGGCCGACACGATGAGACCATCTGGGCTCCGTGACGGTCTCTGACTCGTCTGATATCGATACCTCATAGGAACTCATGACCTGAATATAAAGCCAAGTTACAGGGTCAGTGATTTGTCTTAACATAACTCATGAAATCTAACCAGGCTCTAGAGTTCTGTTCCAGACATGGGTTTAAATCAGGTGGAACAGAGCTCGACTCTCGTTTCTTCCCCCCTCACCTTAGTGCTCGGCTGAGCTTGTCGTAGTTCATCTGTGGTTTACACTTCCTCGCCCCCCACAGGCGGGCCACTTCGTCCGGGTCCTTGATGACGAACTCGCCGTAGTCTCCCTGCCAGGCGATGACGTCATGGCACTCCTCCTTCCTCAGCAGCTCCAGGATGAAGTGCCACAGCTGGATCTGCCGGGATCCCGGGCTCGACTCGGGCTTGTAGGCCCATTCGGGAAAAGCAAACCCTGCGGGGGGGAGGAGGAGGAGAGAGGAGTGGTTAGGTGGAGGCAAATTCAAAGAAAGGAAGGAAGGACACAACAGGAATACAAAAGGTGAAGGTTTATTTTATGAGTCTCTGGGAATAACAGAGTTTTAGTAACGTGGATGTGGCAGCGCCGGTAAAGAAGTAGTTGTTGTCTGGGTCATTTGTGAAAGGAAACCAGACATGATACTGTTTGGAGCCGCAAGTTTAAATATGAAACTTTAGATTTTAATACCTACATTAAAGATCTGAAGCACCTTTAGGTCTAAGACTTTCCTGATAAGCTGATCTAAGGCTCCAGAAGATCACTGATGATCACATTAATACACATTCATGAGCGTTCAGGCTCAATCTGCTCCCACAGTCCTAAGTCAAATCAAACCTCACTGGTATCAGCATCAAAGCTGGAGAATCAGAGCTGTTATTACTGATTAACAGGCCTTGAGATACGAGGAGACAAAATATAAGCTATGGTTTTATAACTACTATCAGAACACACACACACACACACACAAACATACACAAGCGCGTGCACACCCACACACACTATTATCCAACAGTTAAAAGTATAGGCTTTGTGTTGTAAAGCAGTGGGTGGCAGTAAAAGACTCAACAGCACTTCAACACAAGGCCAAGAGAAAAGGCTGAATAGCAAAGGCATAGTGTGCGCGCACACACACACACACACACACACACACACACACACACACACACACACACACACACACAAACACACAAACACACACACACACCTCATTAGGACCAGATGTGCCTTGGCAATCAGGCTGAGAAAGCAGAGGATGGGAAACATATGGGCACAATATAACAATGCTGAATTTTCTGTGTGTGTGTGTTTATGAAACTGTAAAAAAAGCGCAGTATCCTAAATACCAAGGTTACAAAGATTTTCCCACACTCCGTCAGGCCGTCATATCAGCATCATCGTGACAGTGACCTGGGAACGAGGATCTTCTCAAGGTCGACCGACTTTAACCCCGGTGAGATTTGACCAAGTGATGAATCATATGTTCTGTGATCTACATCTAATAAAACCAAGAATCTGACACATTAAAACCAGCATTTTGTTGCTCTGTGTTTGTTGGATAGGAAAAAGTGCTGCGGGGCAAAGAACAGCACAATAACAACGACCACATAAAAGAACAAAAGACCAGATGAGAAACAGATAAGACGACATAAAAAAACAACAAAAAGACGAGTTGTAAAAGAGGTGAGGGGGGGGGGAAGAAAAGACACCTGGCATCTCCACTCCAGTGTTAAGTGAACTGTGTCTAGATATGGTTCCCAGATGGTGATTAAATCAATTATGACTTTTTCCAGTATTTACACATCTTGTGCTTTCATTGCTTTCATGTGTTTACTTGGATTAGACAAACAAAAATGGCCGGCGTTCCCTTTTATTTTAAAATATGCAGCTTAACACTTTTATTTTTGAGGTAAGAGGAAATTAATCTGACACCAGGAAGTCGTCTTTTTTTAGCAACTTTCAATGATCTGCTGCTGCTTCAGAAATCACTTAAAAAGGAGAAACAACCCCCGGGGATTGGAGTGGACAAACAGACTCACAACATTCCTGCCCACAAAAATAAAAGCTGCACTTACAAAACAGCTGACTCGGCTGATATACCGACACGCTCCATTAAAATTTGGACCGCGGAGAAGAACGCGTTAAGAAACTTGCCCAGAAAATTGGCGCGTGTTTCCCCTTTAACCAGATACAGATCACATTTTAATAGCAGGTGTAAATGGAGACAAAGTGAGTCATGGAAAAACTAAACACACTGAACACGACGCAACCAAAGTCCAGCATCAGGTGAGCAGCTGCGTCACCGAGAGGAAGCAGAAACAGAACCGGGCTCAAAGAGGGAAAAGACAACTAATGAGGATCGATCACTTAGGAACTGAGAGAAAGAGGGAAACGTCTTTGTAAAGAGATAAATGTGACTTTTGAGTATCTTAGCACATTTTTCAGAAACTTAATACTGAGAAATTTAAACATAAAAGAAAGAAGGTGATGTCTGATCTGGATCTTGAAAGAGTTTCACAGCCGAGCTCTTTCTTTCCTGGAGGCAACACTTAATAAATATCTTACAAAAGACGTCTTATTGAGGAAAGAACAAAAAAAGAAATGCAGAAAAACAGATCCTGATGACTAACAAACCACATGCTGCTATCTGATCTCCCATGGTGCTCCAGCCCAGCAACAGACGAGCTGGCTGCGATGGTTTGATAATGGCCATTTGAAAGGCTGAGCACTAATGGGGTACAAGCACATGACTCACACACACACGACAGAGAGGCTGTTGTGACACAGACACAACACAGCTGTGTAACGGGGTACACACTGGTGATTAGTGCAGTAGGAAACACGTGTATTTCCATACGCGCACAAGCACACAACTCACAAGGAGTGCATTAAATCAAAGTGGGCGAGCTAATATCTCCCTCACACACACACACACACACACAGGGTACACAAACACACAACACAGGTTAGTGGGGAGAGGTAAGTGGGTTCATGCGTGGGTGCACAGAGCACACAGACAAAGGACACAGGAATAGAAGCCGTGCCCACTGCATGTCCCTGCTGACTCATATCTTGTTCATTTGTCGTTCACAGATTCCGCCTTTCTCCCCTCAGCACCACGGCCATCTCTTTTCTTGCTCTCCTTTCTCTTTTTCATTTTGTCCCTCCCTCGCTCAGCCTCTCCTATGACACACGGTCTCCTAGCAACAAAAGCTTTTAGCGCTAAAAATAAGCGGCCGAGTCACGACGAACACAAAATATGATTCAATTACAGGAACTTGCCAGAGGAGTTGGGAGTTTGGGCTCAGATCCAGGGACCTGGGGTGTGAGGGGTGTGATCTGTCTGACCAGAGGAGAGCTCTCGGTGCAGAACCGGACTCACTGTCCAACGTGTTGACGACACAACAGATCCACTCGTCCCCAAAGGACTAAAGGACCAAGTTTAACAGGTCAACTCGATTTATAATGGACATTAACAGAAAATGCAAACCAAGAACCTGTTGATTGGGACTAAAGAAGTTCCTTGGTCGTACGAGGCCCTTAACATTTAACTGTATCTGATTGAGTCGCTTCCCTCATCTCATCTCAGTCCACACTCCAGCTGACCTGCTCTCTCACTTTACACTTTAACAATAATCACAGGTTATCAGGACCTGAACGTTGCGTTTGTTAGATTCGCTCCAGAGTTTGAGGACAATTTAAAACACAAACGCATGTTAGCCTAATTGTGAATCGATTTGGGAAATCTGTGGTGATACACAACCCTTAAGCAATCACCAATTAATATTGGAACTTTGAAGAAAAAGATATAAAAGCTGTAAAAAAAACATAAAAAGTTAGGCTCACCGGTGCAACCATATAATCAAAGTTAGTCTTGATCTGATTGATTGATGATGTTTTGCTCCTGAAGTTATTCAAAGCTCGTTCATTCACATTCAGCTTCTGTCTTTTTTATTGGCATTGATAGCAAGAGAGACGGATACGGCACGTGTGATAAAACACCTGATAATGTGGTGTTCTGACACAAAAGAGGGTCATGTTGGATGAGTTCTATCTGTTACAGCTGGCAGTTGATGTAATGAGTAAAAACAGAGAATAACAGATAGTGGATGACACAGATAAAGTGCAAGAGGGAGTGGGAAGAGGGAAAGGAGCAGAAAGGAGCAGGACATGTAAAGTTATGAAGTGTTTTCATTTAGGCAGGTCAAGAACTGGAGGGGTCCAACTTCTGATTAGTGCTGGTGTTTATTGTTTAGGTCCAAAGAGAGACAGAGACCAACTGGGGAGCTAATTTCCTGGTTATCTGTAGCCACAACTTTAAATATATAAATCTCTTAACTCCTACTGATGGTCTTTGAATTTGATCAATGCAGCCACAAGAAGTGAAAGTTCCGCATCATCTGGGTTGTGAAACGAGAAAGAAGAGGAAGTTACACATGATGCACGAGGCGTGACTTGTTATCTCTTCCTCAACATTGTGGGAACGCAGTCATCTCATTTGGTTTTTATTCACACTTGAGCTGCATAGAAAGTGTGTCGGGTGATAAACAGGCTGTTTCCCTGTGTCGTGTGAACCTGGCAGAGCTGCTACAGCTCACTGGACATGTCAGTAACATGTAACGTGCAGATAGTTTTACATACAGCTTGTGTAGAATGAGTCTGACAGCACAGGAGGTCTGGATGCGGAGGGAGTGAAAACTGAAGTAGACAAATGAACCCAAAATGTTCTTTGTAGGATCTGGCAGGCTCCGCTCCAGACAGGAAGAATTCTGATTGTTAGATGGAGGTGAAACGAACCATTTCAGGCCTCACTGGATTCTATATATAACTAAGAACAGGGAAAGAAAAACTAATTTACTATTTGGCTGCGGTCCTGAGACACCTGCGTTTTCATTTCCAAGAGAAACACAGGATCTGTGCAGCAGCAATCAGAGGCCGGGGGGGGTTTTAACGCTCAGCTCTGCTTTTCTTCATGACTCTGACGTCACCACTGTTGTAACAGCGCTGGTAATAACCGATAGCCATCATTAGGGTATTGTCCAGAAGGCC
The DNA here is from genome assembly GCA_038501795.1 of Pseudopleuronectes americanus. NCBI lineage: Eukaryota > Metazoa > Chordata > Actinopteri > Pleuronectiformes > Pleuronectidae > Pseudopleuronectes > Pseudopleuronectes americanus. The sequence continues at coordinate 40,687 of JBAMIH010000145.1, forward strand.
TGCAGCCGCTGAGACTAAACACAAACCACCTCCTCTTGTATTTCTCTTTCGCTCTCCGCCAACAACTTTCTTTAACATGCTGTTCCATCTATCCCCTCGTTTATTTTTCCCTCCCTTCCTCCTATTCTTTGGTGGGTTTATATTTAGCTGCTGGAAAGGTCGGTCCGTGTCTGTCTGCCGGGTAATGATTCAGGGGCACGGCGACCAACACACAGAGGTAAGAGGCCAGGCTAAAGGCCGGGGCCGAGCTGGCTGCTCAGAACTGGATGGGGATTTTATCAGCGACGGGATCAGGACAACACAGAAAGGCAGGAAACAAACGGGTCCAGAGCAGGAAACAGGGAATCTCTGCTGGGCGTACGTGGTGCTGGCATGTGCAGCGCAGAAAAACACACAAATAACTCAATTAATAGAAGCTCAAATTATAACTTGTGACTTTGTCGTATTTAACAGAGGTGGACCGCTGATGTAATTTCATGAAGTCCCAATTACTCGAGTCGGCAGAGGGCTTTTAATTTGACGCCAGCGATACCAGAATACAGAGATACAGAGTCGCATAGCAACACATGGCCGAGGACACCAGAGAAACAAGGTGGATGAAACTATCCAACGTTGATTTTGTGTTTCATTGTGTTGTTTTCACTCTGCCAGTGTACAATGCACCAGCCAGGTGGACAACCCCGCCCCTAAGCTCACACAATACAATTAAATTGAAAGATCATTTTAAAAATCAACTAAGTTCCAGAAGACGAACCATGAACTGTTCAGACTTGTTTATCCGAAGCTCCAGTTTTTGCCTTTGCTGTAAAACGAGCCGTGTACAATGCAGGGATCACAACAGACAATCTATCACAGCTTCACTGAGGAGTTCAAACTGATGTTTAAAAACTCTCAGCGCCTCATTGAGGCAATCTGATAATTACCCTCAAAGGATGGAGTTAAGATTCGAGGAGCCAGTGGCTTAAAATCCAGGGAGGAGTCGGAGAAACAGACGGCAGGAGGAGGAAATCGGGTGGAAGGGTAAAGTGGAGGAGGAGGAAGGAGAGAGAGAAAGAGCAGAAGGAGAAAAAGAAATCCAGCAGAGATCAAAAGGAAAAGAGATCGGCCGTCTGCAGGTGCTCGGCATAAACCTTCACCTCTTTCCTCACATGATCCCTCCATTACATAAGATTTACAGAGAGAGGGAACGGTGAACAGACAAGGAAGGGAGCCGGGGTCAGAGTCAGGAAGGAAAGGAGGCGGAACGGAGAGGGAGACAAAGTCAGAACTGCTAATAATAACCATGAATCTCTGTAAACTGAGGTGGAGATATCCATCTGTGTGTCATCTGAAATGTGGGTTTCCACCATCGACTCCAAACCAACGAAGTTAGTACAGACGAGAGGGAAACGTGATGGAAACTGAGAATGACACGGAGAGATAACTGTTCACACGAGAAAGTTGCCTGAAGATAAATGCTCAAGAATAAAAGTGGATGAAGATTAAACCTAATCATTTTATCAGAGGGTGTACGACGCAGTTCTCCTGAAGTCTGTGCTGCTCTGACTAAGTGGCGAGACTAAGAGCTAAACACTCCACTTGCTACCAGGACACTTTGTTATTAATGACTTAAATCTGTGCAGATGATGGATTAGGAAAGATTTGCCCTCAGGTTTGGGAATACTGCTGAAGCTTTGTAAGGCCATTAATGAATTGGCTTTGCATGGCTTAAATCAGCGGCTGCTCCTGCCGGGGATGATGCGGTTTCTGTCTCATGCTCAGAAATCCATCTTCCAGATCTGCTGTGAGCGGTGCTTCCCGTAGACGCTGAGTTAAGGTTAACCACTGGGGACGAGCAACATTAGAGCACAGACTGCTGAAATGCTGTGGATTCCAGTCTGCAGAAAAGAGTAAGGGCACCATAGAAAGGGGAATTTTAAGTGTATAAAGCGTCTCTGCTACCACTGAGACGGTTGAGCTGCTCTAATCTGAGACACGGCGGACGCCTACACCTCGCCAGACAGAAACCTGTCGCGTCCTGGAGAACTCTGCGGCACCTTGGAGGCAGCCAAGGCTGTGATTAAGACAACCCCAGCTTGGCATGAGTGTGTCTGCTCGAGTGTGAGTGTGCACGCATTCATGAGTCAGTTATTATACTCAGATAGGAGGGTAAAGTCCCATTACACTCAGGAGGCCTTCTGGGTCACACAGCTGTTTTAAAGATGCTAGAGTTGTGTCACTGTGGCAGTTTGCCAACAACATTTTATAAAAAACACCTTCAAAGAGATGTTGGCTTCTAATTTAATTACTTCTGGCTCCGATGTATAAAAAGGCTAGTGCTGGAAAGAAGGCAACCTTCATAGGAAAAGACGATCACTGTCGTATGAGCGAGAATCTAAATCCTAAACAATTACTTCGTCATTTTAGAGCCCAGATCTTTATCTGATAATCTGCAGCGCTGAGCCAAGGTGGAAGACTCAGAGAGAAAGTGCACATACATGCACGTACACGTGCACTGAAACTCGTCTGAGCACGCTTTCCAACCAGAAAATGAAAACCTTGTAAAATATTTAGCGGTAACGAGCTCCTGGCTGCCCGACTGCATTGCTGGAGTTCTCAAGCTTTCTACCGACACTCAGACTGGAATCTGTTTGGAAACTAATCACTATAGAGTGAGTTTGCTGTGGCGTCTGAATGTTTACTGAAGTTTATTATACTTATATGTGGACTCGTTGTTTCCCACAATGCATCGTGAAAAGTACTGTACACCCAATGAGCACTTAGAGCAGCAGGAACAGCCTGAGCTGCCGAATCAATGTAAATAGAAGCTGAGCAGCACAAACTGCAGGAAACAAGTTGATTTCTATATCTAAATATCATTATTCAATATGTTTTTTCCATAAAGTACAAATACTAAGTGAAAAATAAATATAACATTTAAATTAATTTATTGAGAGATTTTCCCCGTCACCGTGTCGTTTATGTCATAATCCTTTGATTGTGTGTTCCTGTGCACAACTATGTATTTGTGTGTATGATAGTCGGTGAGAAATAGAATAAGAGATGGAAATAGAGACAGTAAAGAGAGTGAGATACGTCTCAGACCAGAGGTGCATTGAGGCAGAACAGATGTAGTTTCTGTTGCACAGCAACACACACTGTTGTGCATGTTTATGATACATGGTCTGCAGGAAACCAGGCCGGCTGACACCCTGCTGAGCGAAGTCAACCAACGTTAAATCCAGCAAACTGTCCAGCTCCACGCGCAGGCAGTCACTCTGCTGATTACCGGCATCAGACCGGGAAGCCGGCCGGCAGAACGAACAAGAACACCCTTCAACTGGAGGACTTTGGTTAATATCACAGCGAGAGGAAGTACCTACCTCCTGAGATGCAATCAAGGGGGATACGGGGGGGGCCTTGTTTCACAGAATCTAACCATGAAGGAATATATTCACTAAGGAGAGAGGGGGAAAGAGATCCTAACATCTACAGTCCCTTTGCAACACTAATAATACAGCTTTATTCTGACAGTCTCAACGTCCTGAATCTATTCATTCATGGACACATTTTTTTTATTACAAGGCTGAATATTAACCTTAAAAAGTTCATAAAAACTATAAATAAGAGAAGCTGTCATACAGACTGCAGTGATTTGCCGTGTGGTTGCCGTGGTAGAAGGGACTTCACAGAGAGAAGATGAATATCCGTGTTTAAACTTGGCTCCTGTGTTGTGGTTCAGTCACCAGACTACTTTCATTTTCCTCCAACACACACGTGTGCACACTCACTTTGGATTCTCCTCATTGACATGATGCATTAACCTAAACCTAAAATCAACCTAATTCTAAACCGAACCCTGAAACCGAGTCTCAACCCTCAAACGTCTCTTTTGTAACGTCCCTGAAACCGTGATTAACAAATTAAATGTGTCCACACAACCATATGATGACATGTACAGACACACACACACAGACAGATGAGACCAACAACAACATTTTGGTGACTTCAGCTGTTGGACTGAGCCATGTGATCACTTATGTGGACACACAAATCACACACATGCACTCACACACACACGTCACAACAGCCCAGAATAGGACCGTGGCTCCAGATGCAGGAAGCTTGGATGAGTGACTCATTCCTCGTGTTCTTTGCCAAATCAAATTTCATCTCCTCTCCTTTTCGAACCCTTTCACTCTCCCTCCTTTTCATAACTAAACTTTCCTCTCAGCATCTTTCCACACAGACAAAGAGGCTCCGCCGGTGATTACAAACTACGAGGACAAAACTGCTCGACAACGCGAGAGGTTCGGTTCAGTGATGAGACTGACGTTGATGAAAAGGGGAAAATACGTTTGAGGTCATAAAACTTTAGGAGCAGTTTAACCACATAGGACGTTTTTTTATGACCAGGGGGAGTTGAGAGCAAATATCAGCCAGGGATATGAATATTTGATTAACACCTGAATCCAAAGAATCACAACACTATGAGTCAAGTCTAAAAAACATTTTCCTGCCGGCCCCCCTGGGGAAAATGTCCCAAAAAGGTCAGAATGAGCCTGTGATGAGTCTCGGGAAAGTATTGATGACATTTCTAACATTCCATTGACGCAAGAGTGGAAGAATACAAACATCTCAGGATGGAGAAGAGAAGCCAAACTTGTGCAAGACTCTGACAAAGACGTCAGAGTCGAGTGGCGATAGAAGCCAACACTGAAACCCTCCAACAAGTCACAGGGACGGATCCTCTTTGGCTTCTGGACAGTTGGTTGAACAAGATCTATTCAAGGATTCATTGATTTATAGACAGAAATTGGCAGATTGAAACAAGAATCACTCAGTAATATCTTGAGTTCTAGCTCTTTGGCGACTTTTGTGTTCTGCTATAATTTAGATAAGTCATTTAAAGTGCTATTTATCACTGATACTTAACTCACAGTCACCAATCAGACGACTGGCGACTTGCTCACTAACACTAAGTGTTGTTTAATAGACTTGGAGACCCAAACTGGAAAATAGTCAAACCAGTTCACCCTCAACCATGTAACCTTGTAACCATTGCTCATAGTTCAATCACAGTGAGAGAGTAGATCTGCACTGGAGGAGGGTGTCAGTGAAATTCTTAAAAAACGTCAAACCGCCGGGCGAGGGACTTTCTCCATGTGTGATGTCTGGGTGTGTTAGTCAGCCTTTAGTCATCGGCAGAGCCACCGCAGTCCTAATTCTTCAGTCTATTGCATTAAAGCTGGATCTTCCCGTCTCCAGACTGAGTGGCTCGCTGCCTGCGTTAAAACATTAAAGACACAGGCATGACGGCGTCACCGCAGGGAGACGGCAGCCCGAATGAGCACGCTGCAGAAAATTAAAAGTGTGTGTCTGTGTGCGTTAATGCAAGACAGACGTCACCCGTTTTCATGGCGTGTGGGGGGTCCAGACCCCCTGATACAGGGTGCATGCTGGGAGTGGGCGACATGAGCGAGTGTGTGACGGACTAACTGACTTTCACGGACTCATTCATCACCGCCGCTGGTCGGAGGCTTTCAAACCACCAACAGGGACGCACGGCTACTAAGGGCCGGATCTTTGAACTTAATCAATCCAACGTGTAGAGTGATACTGCTGCTTAACATGTAATGAGTCAGCATTCCTAGACACTTACATCATTTATGTCAATTATCTAATTTATTAAGTCATTTAAAAAGTGTAGAAATATTTTAGATTGCCAAGATTTGTCTAGAAATCAGCTTTAAGTTGTGATGTCAGCCGAGTCCTTGACCTACGGGTCATAAACCAAAGGGACAGACAGGCAGACACAGCCAGCTCGACTTTATGACGGAGTAATGGTGCTGACCTGATCAAATGGAGCCGTCCTTATCGCTAATGTAATTTACGACTTACCTTTGAAGCAGCTAACAAGAGGAGCCCGAACCCTCCACTGATTCAAACAGTCTGCAGCTGCTTTCATTCACTGCACATAACTATTGTCAAGTGATTTTGAACAGAGGCCCGGATTGATTTCTAATCATTTGACAATTTATTTGTAATAACGTAGACGTACAGAAGTGCAAAGGCGTGTTTTCAGATGAGTTGTACAAAGGGCTGTCAGGTTATTGGTCTTTTTAGATAACACTGTGTAGTAGGGCTGCAACTAATGATTCATACTGATTCATTTCTTGATTGCATTTTGCGATTTGTTGATTTATCCCGAAGTTAAGTCGCAGCTAAATAATGTGTAAAGAAAAGTGTAACTATTCTCTTGTGCTTGTTTGATTGTGGGTGTGAGAGACAGCGAAGGTATGTGTGTAAAGAAAGGGTGTGAATGTGTGTAGTTTGTGGCGGGGGAGTTGAAAGAATAAAGTTGTATGCATTAAGCTTTTAGTTTAACAAACTTCCTATATTCCAGGTTTAAAACGCTGTGACACACGGAGCCGCATCAATCACAGACACACAACACACAGATTGCTGCGGAGTCCCAGGGCAAGAAGTGACAGTCATTAGAGAGAGAGAGAGAGAGAGAGAGAGAACCACGGGGGTCCCAACAGACGGACGACTGAAGCAAACAACAGAAGAGACACACCGCGCTCAGCTGGATCCCTCAGTCTCTCGCTCTATCTTCTCCCTCCACAGAGAAGATAGTGGAAACGGAAAAACTAAACTCCGAGAAACGAGAAACCTACGAACAAGCAGCAGATCATTGTGACAAACCTTTAAGATGCTGTTTTACGGCAATGTCTTTAATCCAGAGGCCAGAATGCTGCTTTAACAAGATTATGTCACCACAGCAGGCAAAATGTAAAAAGGAAATCTCAAACTTTTAGGCTGTTTATAGTTAAAACATTACATAACACATTGTGAGCACAGAGAAGTCTCTCTCTGAATATATCCATAGTTTGTGATGTTAACAGCTGTTGAGTTCTGTCCACACAGCGCAGGGAGCTGCTGCCTCTTGACATCGGGACAGTGTGTGCTCAGGGTAAGCCCGTCTCCGTCTGTGGTGATTAGAAATCAATTGGAATTCAGCTGGAGCGAACTGTCCCTTCTATATTTAAGAAACGTGTCTTTCCGACGGCGTTAAGACCGACACCAGATGTGTCTCAGCTGTGGATTGAATTACCGTGGACACGAGGGCGAGCGCTCCAATGAAAGATCTTTCCTCTCGGCCTGCCACGCTGCTGCCACACTGGTGCTCGAGATGCATTTATTTATTTGCCCCGGGGATCTGGTTACTGTGGAAATCATATGAATGTAAATAAATATGTAGAAAGAGGCAAATGTCCACAAATGTAGTGTAGTGTGAACAAGACGTTTTCCTGTCTCCCTGTAGGAACTCACGGTCACTGCTTCAGCCACAAACATCTGGTGCTGGTACCTTTCGGACGGCCACCTGAATCAGTGTCAGCATCAATAAAAGTCAAGGTTTTACAGCCGTGAGCAGCTCTTACTCCTGAACCTTGGAAAGCGCCGCACAGAACAGACACTGAGCTGCTTGTCTTGAGTGTCTACCTGGATTTACAAGCCATATAGTCAGCTTGGCTTCAGTGGTGCTGGACTTTGCCTTTTCACGGACGTTCAGGTGGCAGCACGCCGAGCAGAGAGAGAGAGAGGTTTGTAGAAATTAGTATTTCTTAAACTACCTCGGCTCAGATTTATGTGATATTGGATTCATCGTGTGGCCTTTCTGAGAGCAGGACATGTCACGTTTTCAATTAAGCAGCGTTGGGTAAAAGAAATGCAGGTGTAAAGCCAACAAGTGTACGAGCAGGAAAAGTCTGGGTTGGATCAACCGCGTCCAAACGACCACAGAACCCAACTCTCTGGAGCGCGCTGGGTTCTCTCCCTCCGTGACTCTTGAGGTAGAAAATGTGCCCGATGTATTTTGCATCATTTTACAAATGGTTTCTAAATGAAGACTTTCCACTGGTGTTGCCATGCACTGCCAATGAATGCCACACTTAATTTAAAAAGTCCTCGATGTTGCCACCTACTGCAGGTCTCTGCAACTACCAGAACACAACCTGGCAGGCGTCCCCTAACCACTCCTTTCAGCTAAAACCGACTTTCTAAAAACACATATGGCATTTGGTGGATATTTTTGCTCTGACAGCACGTTGGTGGCAGTTACTTTCGCCCTGGCATGGGGCCGTGTGGGCTGTGTGACTACAAGACCACACCTAGTCTGTCCCTTAATTCGTTTTGCAGTGCACATAAGTCAGACCCACATGTCGGCAGAGCCCTCCCTCCATCCCTCTCGCACCAGCGCCCCTCCTTCTCCACGAGCCACAGGTGATAGACATAACACTGCACAACGCTGCTCAGATTGAGTGACTCCAGTCACAACAGCCTTAGACAAAGCACAGACCTAGGTATTCACCTTCTGTTCTCTCACAGCCTTGGTTTGATTCAAGAGTAAACGCTGGGTCTGCAGCTTTTGTTGAACAAAGGTTTCAGTAATACATATTTAATCTGATGGGTAAATGGATCAACACATCATGTCTATGAGGAGTAAAGATGCCTGGGCTGTTCTCTAACCTTTCAAGTTTATGCAAGAGAGATTAATTTGTGCATGACCGAGTAGCGCTGCAGCCGGAAAGCCCAGATTCCTGTCAGGTGCTTCACAGATATCAGCTCCAATGCAGAAGTCTTCCTTATCTGCTCGGTGAAGCAGGCTGTTGGTTCCACTTGACCGGCTCAGTCCTTTCATGAGCCCCCCCGCTGGAGGTAGAGGAGCCAACGCAGATTCACCCAGTCATAAATACTTAGATGCTCAGCGGGCGAGCAGGCCGACCATGTTGTTGAGACTGATGAGCACATTCCTTTGCACTAAAAAGCGGTTCTGCACTTTGTCTGGGCCGGGTCTGTCATTCTGCGTTCTGAGAGATTACACAGAGATCCTAGTGGTGGTGTGACCTCCTTCTTTGATTTGTACATTTTCACTAGTGCTGTGAATAACTGTCAGAATGCAGACGATGTGGCACCATTGATAAAATATGTATCTAAAATATCAAAGTGTGGATTCGAAGTGAGAATTTCAATCAAAAGAGCCGAAGCCTCTTTTTGAACTCAACACGATACAGATGTTCAACAACCATGCAAACACACACTCATCATAATTGTGTTGTAAGCTCCCCTTCAACAGGCTGGTTAATTAATTCTCATCGGTGAGACAATCAGCGTTGATTGATGCGTAGACAGAGGAGAGGAGCGCTCCATCAGTAGACTCCCAGGATTAATCTGTGATGTTCAGGCGACGGCAGCGTCAGACTTTTCCACTTTCCTGCTAAACTAATGACTTTTTAAGGACGTGATGATGAGGGACCTTCCCCGAGGATTAAACTCAGTAAGAAAATAGCTTTGATAAAGCCAAACAACAATAACTAAGACTGGAAGGTCTCCTGTTTAACATTTACTGAAAGTGTACTCAGTGTCTGCCCCAACCAAACTGACAAGACGTCTTAGATTCAGCTCTTGAAAATGTTGACTGTAAACTATCAAAACTCAACAGCCTGAACAAACAACGACTCTTTTATATTCTATTAGCGTTGTAGTATCAAACGCATGCACCAAGTTGCAAAGCGGATTCAAATAAAAAAAAATGTAACCACCTCACACACTGAACATTTCATTCCCAAATTAGATCAGTGACACCCACAATCATAAAAGGATTCGGCACCGTCAAGTAAATCTGGTCCAATAACTTTTTATTTTATATACTTACGCCACTGTAACCAAAATGGATTCCTTAAGGTTTAACAAAGAAATCTATATATATGAATAAAACTGTTGACAGAGATGTTGATCAGCATTCAGCTCCTGGGCCTTCCTGTGCGTGGGGCTCTGGTGTTTGTTTGGCCAGCATGTCCTGGCTCGTGTGTTGTCTCTTCTCCGAGCTGTGCATGGGTCACCGGAGCCACCGTCCATACACACTTCCAGGAAAAGAGGTTTGCCGTAACATCCAGAGATGATCACTGCACTGTTGACCTGTGCTGCCACTTTGACAACACACCAGAGAGATGCTGACGTCACTGTGCTGCAGTTTTTCCAGGGGTCTGTCTACTTGCCCAGACGCAGCGATCTGGGAATGTGATCAGGTCGACTTTTACCTTTACGTTAATCTGATCAGTCGCAGTAAGCACACAAACAAGGAAGGGAAACCAGGGGAAAGGTGCGTCCTGGGAGGATTGTGGCTGGATTAGAGACTTAAACTAGCAGAAACAAAAGATAAAGACTAACAGCTTTGTCACAAATAAAAAAAACTAAATTAGAACTCCTTGAAACAGTCGTTAATCCCGTTTCTCTTTCATCTTAAGTGACATAAACATTTCCCATATCCACTACACTACAACATCTCTAATAAATCCACTGGGAGACAGGGTGTCCTAAAACACTGCAAAAAAAAATAACCACATCTCTGCACATCAGTCGCCAGCACCTCTTCTCAAACTTTCCCTGAGACAAACAACTTGGCCTCGACTTGTTGTGTAATTGCGTCGGCTCTGCTGCTGGAGCCAACGGCTTAATTCAGTATAGTGGTGAGACAGTAACACAACAGAGCCCAGCCCAAAAGAAACTGACGTCTTTTTTGTTTTGTTTTCCTGAACCGAGGCCTGGGCTCATTAGCGTTGGTCTAACCAGTGTTATTAGAGAGCGGCTTGAATCTGCATAGAGAGACGTCTGGCTGAGTCAACTACCCAGAACCAAATGGTCTTCCTCAAGGGCAATTGGGCCTCGCTGGTAAAAGTCAAACACTCACTTTGTTGTGACCACATCAACGTCAGGTAGATCAGCGCAGTGACAGACATATGGGCACAGACACACACACACACTTACACTCACAAACATTAAAATACAGTCACAGTCGTAAACAGCAGCCCAGTGCTCACCAGACTTAACACCAGCTAATTGCTCATGTATGGCCCCTTTCACTACACACACACACACGCTTAAACACAGCCACACACACACACACACACACACACATGCTTAGCATGCTGGGTCGCTGGCCCACCCTGTCTATAGCTGTGACGTCTTACATGTGGCGCGTTGTTGATACAAGGAGTAACACAAGTGGAAAATTGGAGCTGGTGGGGCCAGACTGCCGACTTCCTGATAGGAAGAGAGTGGAGGTTGACCCATATATATATATATTTATGTGCACCCGTGTGTGTATGTTTAAAAGCAGGCAACAGGCGTGATGCACACAAAAGGCCTGTGTGGCTCCGAGCGCAATGCAACATGGATACAGATTATTGTTATTGAATGCCAACGAGGCTCTTCTGACAAAAAGAAACAACATTCTTTTCAACTCAAACGACCTTCATCATATAAAAGTCAAGGAAAACTGCTTCTACTACTGAAAACATACAAACCCACACCGGCTTTCATTTCAGAGCGGGGCTGCAACTTCTTTAAACTCAGGCTGAACCGAGAGATAAAGTAGAAAATAACTTATAAATAGACAAAAGGATCTATTCTCCGCTGTGTGGCGCATGGTTCTATCAGGGCCTTCTACTTTTTATTGCTGCATATCCTTGTTAATCCGACCCCTCCGGAGAGGTTTTATTTGACTGCCTATTCTTGACCTAAATCGGGGGGGGGTGTATAATTGCCAGTTAAGTGTTTTCTGCATGATGAGCTGTGTGGTGGAGATCGATCAAAGGGAAGTTTCATGGAGTACTTTGGGGCCGTGGCAGCCGAATCTGTTCATTTCCTCTCGGAGTCTCGCGCCCCACTGTGTAAAGAAGTTGCTTGTGTGTTACCCTGATTGTTTTGTGATATAAAAACAAAGTTTATCTCGGGCAGCACAGAGATTTGAAGCCATATTTCTAATTATGACGTTGTGCTGTGGCGTGGCATTCCCCCTTTATAAAACATCCATTATGGGAACTGGATCTCTGCCTGCCCCAGATTACCACACCACGCTCCTGACTAAACTGGGTTTAAAAGCACCTAAACGGCACAATAGAGGGGAAATCATAACCCACGCATGGAAAATCATAATAATTTTCAACCAGAGCAATTACACCTTCAAATAAAAAAAATCTAAGGAATGTCTGAAATGGCATGGCCTTGAGGTTTTCTGAGTGGTGATCTGTTAAAGTTCCACAAGCAGGTTTTAGTTAAGCTTTAAACTACGCAGGTAAGACAATCTGCTTGGATCCGATTGTCGCGGGGGTCAAGGGGTCAATCAGGTTTACTTACAAAAAAATGCCTTTAGGAAGTAGGGGGTGTAAGCAAAGGAGAGAGACAGAATCTGCTTCTCCCAGCAGCAGCAGGCAACTGGGAGCGTTACACCATCACAGCCAACCAGCACTGAAAACCAGCAGAAGTGATCAAGTGCAAAAGTTCCCAATCCAATCGTGCAGCCACTTCCCAGCTGTGCGTGATGAATGGAGACGTGTGTGGGCTCACACCTCCACCTCAGGACAATCACAAAATGCTAATGTGCCACAACCTTAACCACACAAAACACACACACACACACACCAGTTGATTATTCTCTTATCAACTTCACAAGATTCGAACACACTTTTCTTTGAGAGGACTTCCCGGCAAGTTAGAGTCAATAAAAGTCCTTAAAGCACAACGTTTGTTGTTCCGCTTCATACTGGGACCAGTGCTGGTGTTTTACTATTAAACTGGACGTATTATCTAAACTGGTTTAAGTTATTTTGACCTGGATCTAAAGCATGGGGCTCCAGCAGCCGGGGTCACGGCTCTTTTCGGCCCGGAGCCCGGACTCCTCCACACGGATCCAGTAAACTCAAGCTAGCTCCACAGTGGTTTCGCTCCGGAGCTCGAGGGGACACGCGCTGGGAAAGTTTGAAATAAATAAAGTTTGGAGGAACCCGTAGTAAAAGTTTTGTTCGGGTTCCCCGGCGGGTGAGGGGGTAAAGCGGGGTGCTCGGTGGTCCGGACTCCCCGCGGTCTGGTGAAACCACGGGGGGCTCGCACGGATCCGCTCGAGCGCCATAACTTTGTCACACTTTCCCTGGAGCTCGTTAGCATGCTAGCCCGTTAGCCGCGGAAGCTACACGCGCTGTTGTGTTCCCCCCCTCCACCCCGAGGAACAACAAAGTAAACAAAAAGCAGAGCAACGTGTGTTTTATAATTGTATGTGTGTAACCATGAAACTCACCGGAGTCTCCCGGGGTCTTCATCTTCGTCGCCGTGTTCGGTGCGTCGCTTCGGTCACTTTCTCTCCCCCCCCTTCCCCGGTCGACTGGTAACTTTGCACGGTGGTTCGGGTTAGCTAGCTAGCCGTTAGCGGAGTTAGCCGTGACTCCCCACTCCTTCCTCCGGGGTTGTTCTCACGAGAGGCTCGTTTGGGGGGGTCGACCGGCCCGGAGCTCCGCGCTTGGAAGTTGTGGTAAAAAAATCACGTAAAAGCTCCGTTAAGCTCCGCGCGTGCGTCTCCGCGCGTCCACGTTGTCCCGGAAAAACTTTGTGTGTTTGTTTTTCAGGTCGCGTGTAGAAAAGTTGCCCCGGGTCTCCGGAGGGCGGAGGGAGGGAAGGGGACGATCCGCTCGCCCGCGGCCGAATGGCGCAGCTCGAAGTTTGTCCGGAGTCGAGCCGGAGTGCAGCCGGAGCGACGGAATGTCTACACGTTCAGCTCGTGCGTGGTGTCGCATGTTCGAGTCCCCCTCCACATCACCATCTTCACCATCTTCATCATCTTCATCCTCCTCCTCGGTCCAGAAACGCGGAGCTGCTGAAAAGGAACTAAAGTACCGATGCCAGCTCTGCCTCTCTCTCTCTCTCTCTCTGCCCGCTCCCTCTCTCTTTCTCCGGCTCACACTTTCTTCTTTTTCCACTCGCTCTCTCGCTTCGTGTCCGCTCCCCCCCCCCTCTCTGCGCCGGGGTGTCGTGTTTCTCTCCTCCTGCCACACGGGGCCGCCCACGCGGACCCACGGAGGGAGGGAGCGAGAGAGGAACTCAACGCCCACTTGTTGACAAAGATCGTCTATTGATTCTGGAGGACTTTACTTTACATTCCACTACAACAGACGAGCTGCTGGTGCGTTTTTGAAATCAAAACCCAGGGTCTGAAGAACATGTGTAAACGAGGGCTGGATGTATTATTAACCAGAAACACGAGAATTTAAAAACACAAGCATAAACATCTGAGACAAAACACTGTTTGCTCAGGATAAGGTGTTTTTTGAGGAGGCAGGGCCGTAACCACTGTCCCGAGGGGCCACAAGCCCATTACTATATATTTATTGATATTTATCTGGGGACCTTATGCTCCGAAGAGAGTCACCATATCAATATCTGGTTTGGAAACTTCTTATGTCTTATAAATTCTTCTAAATTTCACAAACCAGAAGACGAGAAATGGTCGCACACCAGATGATGCTCCCACAAATGTTCAATTCCCACCCAGGTGACGTTTGGCCCACTATACATTTTAATACAAGTTAGTGGGAGTATAGATGTGCAGACATATGAGGTACCTCATCATATTCCACCATAGAAACAGTAAAGTCTACACATTGCAGAGGCTGGTTTTATGTCAAGTTCATCATTCACATATTTAAAGAAACTTTTTTTTATCAATATCAGAACCAACTGAAATCAGTTATTGAGTCTGGTTTTGTTTGTAGGCCTGTAGCTTATTATCTGACAAATTCATGCTTGTGTCATACAGTAGGCCACTAGTAGGAGGGCTGTGGCCCTGGAGGTAGAGCGGGTCGTCCACTTTATAGAATGTCACAGTTCAATCCCAGTCTCCCCCATTACAGGTGCCGAAGTCTCCTTGGACCCTGAGTTGTGTTGCTTGTGTGACAGAGAAAGTGCTGCACATATGCACTGTGTGAGTCTGTGAATGTCTTGTAAATCTTATCAAGACTAAGTGATCAAGTTGATTTACTAAATTACAGTTTACTCTATTTTAATCTATTTCATTTCCCACAGTGACTTTTTCTTGTTTTCTTGTTTTATTTGTTATATATCATTTGTTTTGTTTCGTGCCTCATCCTCCTCGTGTAGACGATCTTGGACGTCGCTTTGTCGCCCCGCTCTCTCCCGGTTGGCGCGTCACTGCGTTACCGTGGAGACCCGCTACCGCCGCCGGTGATGCGCGTGTTTACCTGAAAGTGCAACAGCGACGCAACCGCGACCCGACACACACACACACACACACACACCCACACACACACACACACACACTAATGAAGGACCCTCTTACATCAGAGAAAAGGAGCAGTAATACTCCAGAGAACTGGAGGGACATGAAGGGGAGGAAGAAGAAGAAGAGGAGGAAGAGGAGGAAGAAGAAGAGGAGGATGAAGAGGAGGAGAAAAGTGTGTGATGGTGGGTGGGAAGACCCCTTTCGTTTTCCCACTGATCCCTCCATCCCTCCATCCAGCCTTCCTTCCTCCTGAGTCCTCTGCTCATTTACTTTGAGTGGCAGTGAGTGGGAAGTGAAGGCCACACACACACACACACACGTACACACACACACACACATGTACATACAAACACACACATCAACAGAGGCACAATAACATCAACAAACAGAATACATCTCATCACTGGAAACAGTTTTCCCTCCAGTCTCTCAACTGTCCTCCTCCTCTTCTTCCTCCTCTTCTGTGAGCGTCTCTCTTCTTCCTCCTCCTCCTCCTCCTCCTCCTCCTCTTCTGTGAGCGTTTATTTTCTTCCTCCTCCTCCTACTCCTCCTCACTTCTTCCTCCTCTGCCACTTTATCTTTAGTGGTGGAAAGAACCCAGTAAAGTACTTCATCACGACCCGAAGTACTTGTACTTTTTAATTTATTGTTATGTCACTATAACGGAGGTTGTTTTCGTAGTTTTACTTCACTCCTACTCCTCTTCCACTCCTCTGCTCTGCCCTTCATCCTCCTCACCTCCTGCTTTCTTCCTCTTCGCCTACACCTCACCTCCTTCAGGCCTCCTCCTCTTCACTCCCTCTCCTTCTTGACATTCTCTTATTCCTCACCCACCCGTCGTGCTCCTGCGTCTTTACCTGATGCTTCATTACACCTGTACCTCAAAACCTTCATCTGTATGGAATCCTGCAACTTAGTTTCACGGATGTTATCTCTAGATTAAAGGTTCATCTCACTGCTGTTGACACAGACTCATAATGTTTCATTCCATATTAAACCTTCTGCTCATGTTTTCATTTTTCTCTTGGACACAGCTAAGCTAGTTGTTTCCCCCTGTTTACAGTCTTTGTGCTAAGCTAAACACCAAATCGTCCCTTCAATCATTTGGTCGACAAAACGTCAGTAAACCCTGAAAAAAAGACCACGAGTTATAGAATAGATATAATTTTCATCACAGAAATAAAACCCTGATTCTTTCCTACAATAATGAGTCAAGAAGTGGTGAATCCGGCCTTTGAGTTAATTGCTTCAGCTCCAGTTGACATTTATTCGTGGGGCCGGACGTTCTGCTCCACCTGCGGACACGTCAGGACGAAACCTGGACAAACCTCAGAGAGAACGTCCCTGTCGCTGCGCTGGGATCAGCCTGACGACCTGTTGATCACCAGAAAGAACGAGACGTTGACGAGATGCTTCAGATCCAATCTCACAGTCGTCTCATCAATCGCTCAGACTCACATTCATACACTGAGATCCATTCAAAGCTGCATTTCAACCCTGTTGATTGTGGCTCTTTACAAATTGTAATTACACCAGTTATCATCGGATAGTTCTTGTTTAAAATATTTGTCTAACAAAGTGTCTTATCGCCTATAATATGCAGTTGATGTATAGATGTGTTAAATTAACACATATATTATATAATATTATATTGCTTTACATTGCATATTGCAATTTGACACTGTTCTACTGTTTGCATTTGCGTATCACTTTTCACTTTACTTTTTATATCTTTTAACTTTTATATGTTTTTATTATATATATATTGTTTTTCTTATGTGTGTTGTATTTATTGTGTTTTTTATGTTCATTGTTTGCACCAGTAACCAGAGCAAATTCCAGGTATGTGTAAACCTACTTGGCATAAATACCTTCTGAATCTGATTCTGAGTTGAGCTTTGTTCTAATTATCAATGTGACTAAAATCAATATTAATACACTGTTGAAATTCAAATTGACCACAACCTTTAAGTGTATTGTTTTGGTTTTAGTTTCTGAAAAGTTTCTGTAAAAGGAGCTGATGTCACATCGGATAATCACACGTTATGTTTTATTCTTTTTAAACAGCTTCAGTCTGATCGTCATAATCCTGTGAAGGTCACAGTTCTTCAAAAAGGAAAAGAGAGAGTGAATGTAAATCTATCAAATGTCACATGCAAATGAGTTGTTTGAAAGTTTCCTCATTCACTTAAACTATACGTCCTGAAGAGGAGTTGTGAAAAATGTCCGTGCGGTTTTAAAGCCCAATGTTCAAATGTGTTTCTGCACCAAAGTCAGTTAATAACTTCCAAATGATTTTCTAATTTTGGAATCACAAACTCAGCAACTTGCAACAGAGCAGCATCAGCACTTTGTGTGGGGACCGAAAGGCTGCGGTGGAAACAACAGTTGGCCGATGAAGGAGGAGGAGGAAGAGTGAGGAGGAGGAGGAGGAGGAGGAGGAGGAGGAGTGAAGCGAGTGTCTGCAGGGGTGACGGCCTGGTCGGGGGAGGCAGACGCCGCCTGCATGTGAAAGCAGCAGCCACAAAGGCCCAGCAGGCCGCGCCGACCGTTACATACGTGTGAATCATCGAGGTGATTGGGCCTAATTGATAAACCAGAGTCACTATCAGTTCATTGCCCTGGTGGTAATGACCCTCATCAGTAAACAGGAGCAATCAATCAGTGCTGATTGGAAAATGATGAAATACAGGAATCATGGAGGAAAGTATTTCATCAGAGGGCGAAAGGGATTTTGATAAATGTTTTCATTCATCCTGTCTGTCTTAGTGGAATGTTGGTTAAATACATAACCCCCTTGTGACAAATTGTGAGTCTGGTTAATTAGTAAGTTTATAAAAGACAATTTAACAGTTCTTAACCATCATATTTTAGTAACTGGGTTAAGTAAACCCATCACAGCTCCCACAGTCTAAGATTCAAATCACCAAATCCATGAAAGAGTTCTGCACATGCTGTAACTTTTATCTTTATATAGCACATTTCTAAAACAACCATATATTGTGTTTCTATTTCTATTTCCTACTCAATGTTCCACTTGCTCTCATACTTCCTTATGCTGTTGGGTCAATTTAGGAATTTCCTCTTCAGGGGAAAATCTTATCTCTGATCTCACTGCTCTGTTGCTGTAATATTGAACCAAACCTGATTTAATGATATAAACTGTGATGTTATAGTTTTGTATTGAAGTTTTTAAAATCCCAACGTTGATTCTGTCTTTAATTGTTTGTTTTTTCAGAGCTAAGTGTTTTCTAGCCGAGCAAAATCTGGCGTGTTTTGAAAATGGAAAACAGGCCTGAGGGGGCAAATGGTAACGGAGCCACACCCAAGAGTGAGCAGCACTGGCTGTCGACAACACAACTGTAATGGGAGAGGCCTTTTCACACCAGCCCATCTGTATGCATAAGAAAACACCCCGAGTGAGGACGAGGCGGCTGGAGCGGGTCGGTGACAGCACCGGGAGCGAGGCAGCGTCCCACCGGCTGCAGGGGACATGTCCCTCAGACCCCAGCTCCTGTTGTGTTCGAAAGACGGAGTGATGGAGACGTTTTCCATGTTGTGTTGTTGTGCACTGCACCATGACTGTACGTACGGGAATAAGGAGGCCCTTGTCTGTGATTCTGTCTGTGTGTCTGTCTGTCTGCCCCCCCGGCTGGTCAGATGATGTCTGTCTCTCTGCAGCTTTTGTCTCAGCCTCAAAGCAGCAGGACAGAGTTCTGGGGTGTGCAGATAAGACGGAGGAAAGAAATCAGGTTGAAACACACGTGGGGAGTTTTGTAAATGAGGGGAAGAGGGGATGAAAAAGGAAGAGGTCAGGAGAGGAGAGCTGAGGGGGACTGCTGAGGATAAGTAGAGGGGGGAGGGGGAGAGAGGGAGAGAAAGAAAGAGAGTGAGGCGGAGGGTGAGAGAGAGTGAATGGGCCCTTTGTGATCAAAAGGCTTGTTTATTTTCTTGGCGCTTGAACTCGTCAGGAGCCACATTGGGCCTGTCTGCACCGTCTACGTCCCCATCGCCTCGCCGGTGTCCCGGCAACCAGCTCCCACTCACCAGGAGGGGGGGAGGGGGGGGGCGGTAGCAGAACCACAACAGAACCAAAACAAGCACCTGAAACACGGAACGAGAAGTTTTAAACATTTCAAACGTTCCAAAACGCCTCGGCTCATCGTCCCGGGGCTGTCGAGCGTTAGCAGACACATGGAAACACATTGAGTTCAAACTGAGTTAAAACAAATGTCTCTTGTGTTTGACTCTCGCTTGTTTGATTGTTTTCATCCTCTTCAAGTCCCAGAGGTGGAGAGTAACTGAGCAAGCATTCTACATTATTAAATTGTACAAACAATTTTCTATAGATTCTCTATTGGCTCCATATTCAGCTCTATATGTGACTTTATATTTGACTCAAGCTTTGTTTGTAACATTTTCTCTTCATGGTCTTTGTGAGATATAAACAAAAAGGTGTGATTCAGCTTTAAAAAGCCTCAAATATTATTCTCTATGGAAAGTGAGTCCTGTTAAACATTCAATTTCCCGATTAGGAAGCTTTAAGGTCTCAAAATAATCTTATATGTAGTTTACACAATAAATATTCAAACTCCTAACTCCATTCTAGAACTTTGAAGAAAAACATTTTCCAATTAGGTCCTATCAGTAGAATCTGTAGAGCTTTAATTTGTTGATGAAGACCTCAAGTTAAAGAAATATTGTCTCCTCTAAAATTTTTAATAAAGTTGAGCAGGTTTGACTTGTTTCTAAATGAGACAAATCCAACAGATGTCAGTTACTTTAGTTTTAAGTCATACAATCAATTATCAATATGATTTACACTTAAATTGAAGTAAGAAAAGTTGACTATAGTATATTATTTCCATGTTTGGGCCGTTTTTCAAGATGACGTCCTCGCTGCAAACTACCAGAGCTGGAAACTGAGAAACTCCCACATCACATGTCGTTATAAAGTGTTACGTTATATTCCCGTAAACTCCTCTGCATTATGGGGGATTTTGCATCGGGCAGACACAGTGGTATAGTATGCAGTCACTCCCACTCGGACAAAACCGCTCTCTGTTCCCCTCTCCCCCTCTTTCTCCCTCCTCTGCCTCCCCCTCTCTCGCCCTGTTCCCCCCCTCTCTCTCGCCCTCTCTCCTCCAGCTGGTATTCACACACGTGTAATGGGATTAACACGCTCCTGTGCGACGAGGGGAGGACAGAAACAGAGGCAAAGCAGAGAGGATGAGGCCATGGAAGAAACAGGGCTGGGGCTATAATGAGAGGTTGAGGGGGAGGAGAGAGAGAGAGAGAGAGAGAGAGAGATAGAGAGAGAGAGAGGGGTCCCTGAATAGGAAAACAAACATATAGAGGAAAGAGGGAAGGGTGGCAGAGCTCTTTCCGTTGGCTCACTGTTGCTCTACGGGAGGTCACAGGGGACATTTTAGGCTCATTTGAATTTCGGGGAGGACGGCCCCCTTGGAACTGAATGTGAATACAGTCGGAGCAACAAGCGTCTGAATGATCTACCGCCGCTCGTCAATAAATAACCATCTCGTATTCTGTGAGCTGTGAGTTTGACTGAGCTGATCATCCCTTATTCAACCAGGATTCATCTGCAGAGCAAAATCTGACGATGCAAAGGGAAGATCTGTGAAGAGGAAATGTGTTTTGAGAAAATGTGAGAATATGAAAATCACTAAATTATTGTGATGACGTATCATATCCGAGCAAAGAGCAGAGTTCACGCTCGATAGTTTTGTCATTAATGAACTCCCATAGAGTTATAACATAATGAATCAGCAGAATCTGAAAACAGCCACCAAGGGAACAAGTGGTGTGAACTTTATCAGCATTGAATCAGGAGCTCGTCTGCAGGGAGCAAAGCTTTAACATGGAGGGCGACTGTGTGAGGCCACATTCAGTCCTTGGAGAGGGAGAGAGCGACGGCACGGAGGAATGTGAGAGTTATATTTGACCTATTTGCGGCCTTGTGCCAAGTCTGCAATGGAGAGAGAGAGAGAGAGAAAGAGAGAGAGAGAGAAAGAGAGAGAGAGAGAGAGAGAGGAGGGAAGAAGAGCATGAGTAAGGGAAACCTGAGAGAGCGGCGCCCGGAGACGAGAGGCATAAGTGGGTGAAGGGAAGAAGTGTGAGTTGGCAAGATGGAAGAGGGGGAGAAGGAGAGGACGGTGAAAGAGGAGGAGTCTGAGGAAGAAAAGAGAGAGAGAGGCAGGGCGGGGATTAGGAAGTGGAGCAGTCAGTCACTCGGGGAGCAGGTGAGGCATGTGGGGAACGGTGTCAGTCTATATGGAGCTCAGTGTTACTGCTCTCCTCCGTCTGTATCTGGAGGAACTCCCTCTTCCTACTCCAGTTGGCACCGTGCACCGCTTCCTCCCAGAACACCCCCCGACGAATACCCAGACTGCTCCGTCAGCACCGTCACTTTAGAAACGCTCCTATAAGTACGAGCAAAGCTGCAACCTCCATCAATCACGTTCCTTCAACCTGCTGCCTGGACATTTCCCACAATGCCTTTCAGCAGGCCCAGGGGAACATGTTCAAACTCGCTGAGTTCAGTCCGTCAGCATGAAGGGACGTCTCGGATATTAAACTCCAGAGTCTCACTCGTGTGGTTGTTGGGGGTCGATGTCTAAAGGACTGGGTTAGACAACTGGATTGTTCTCACTCTGGAAGAAGATCTCTTCAAAGCTTCAGCTATTGGTTTTTGGCAGCTGGGGGAAGAATAACTCAACATCCAGTACATGTCCAATTTATTATCAAGAAAGCTGTTCTGTCCAACCACCAACCAACTAAACAACTAAACAACCAACTTAACAACCAATCAACCAACTAAACAACTAAACAACCAACTTAACAACCAATCAACCAAACAACCAACCAACTAAACAACCAACTTAACAACCAATCAACAAACTAGACAACTAAACAACCAACTAAACAACTAACAAACTAAACAACCAACTAAACAACCAACTAAACAACTAACAAACTAAACAACCAACTAAACAACCAACGAAACAACTAAACAACCAACCAACTTAACAACTAACCAACCAACTAAACAACTAACCAACCAACTAAACAACTAAACAACCAACTAACAACTAACAAACAAAACAACCAACTAAACAACTAACCAGCCAACTAAACAACCAACTAAACAACCAACGAAACAACTAAACAACCAACCAACTTAACAACTAACCAACCAGCTAAACAACTAACCAACCAACTAAACAACTAAACAACCAACTAAACAACCAACTAAACAACTAACCAACCAACTAAACAACCAACTAAACAACCAACTAAACAACTAACCAACCAACTAAACAACTAAACAACCAACCAAACAACCAACTAAACAACGAAACAACCAAGCAGCCACAAAAACAAGTCTCCAGGAGAAGTTTTGTTTGTTGAGAATCAGAAATATATTTGAGTCTTTGAATGATTCTTTAAAATCCACCGGGCCTGAAGCAGCGACTGTAAATCAGTCTCAGCTAACTGAGTTCTACGTTGAGTTGAATTCAGAATCCTGCTCTTTGCCTCTGAGACGCTCACAGTGGCTCATTCATGGACTTTCACTGTCTGTTGACAGCAGAGACAGAAAAGTATGTAAAAGTGCACGGTGCTAACACACTGACAGGCCAATGAAAATACTAACCAGGTGCTCAGACCTGGGTCAGTGTTGATCTAATCGTCTGTGGCTTGGATGTGAAGCTGCAGGAGTGTGTGTGTGTCTGAGTTGTGTGTTTCTCATCTCCGGGAAGGTTTGTTGTTTCTCAGTGTCTCGCTTCATTCCCTCATTCCCTTTCCTAAACTCCTTCACTGCCTTTCCTACATCTTTTAAATCTGGTCCTGCTCTTCATCACACTTTCCTGTTTCCTCTTCTACACGTCTCATGGCAGGAAAACCGACCTGAGCCTCAGCAGCCCTGCCCCCCCCCTCTCCCCCTCTCCCCCCCTCTCCCCCTCATCTGTAGTGTTTGAATCTAATGTATATAGTGAGTGTGATATGTGTAGTCTGCTGTCTTGTGCTGTACAGATACGTGAGGCCCTGTTCTATGTCGACACGTCTGTACCTGTGTGTCAGAGAGAAGTTATACAACTGAATAAGGAGAAAGTTTCATCTTTCATTGGCACTTTGGAGCGTCCACTGTCAGAATCAGATCCAGCAAGTTATTACAAACCAGAGTTTATCTCCAATATTCAGCAGGAAACCTTTAAAATATGAAGAGTTGGTGGATTTGTTGCTGCAGCAGCTCTTCTGGTTCAGGAAGCAGAGGATCATGGGTAATATCCCCCGTCCTCCTGAGAAGAGCTTGAGATTAACAGACTTTACTTATGATGGTGATCAGGCTGTGAAGAGGATCTCAACAAATAAGATAACAAGGGTTTTGAGAAACAACTGAATGACCTTTAACCTTTAATCGCCCAGAGTCCAACAGAGTGTAGGACAGTGTGTGGCTGCAGGGGGCGCTGTTGCTCAGTTACGGTTACACTGTTGCTTTAAACCCTCGTCGGGCCTTTTTGTGGTTAATAAAAACTGAAATAAAAACTCAGATGTTGCATCAGGGAGGAGGTTTTGGGTTTTTCCCCTCGACTCAAACATTAAACCTCCGTCATTTTCTACTTATTTGGATTTCCAGCGATTGTCTTTTATTCTTGGATACATCTGTGATTCATGGTTTTGGCTCGACGCTCGAATCCACAGACACCGAGCGGTCTGTGGCTCAGACGCCCTGACAGTTGACTGACAGACAAGTCAGTTGCGATCAAGCGTCTGTGACCTTTAAGTCTGTGAGACGCTCCCTCTGCCCACAAGACGGTGATGATGATGATGATGATTCCTCCACAGGAGTGAGTCGCTCTGGAGGAGAAGTGTCCAGTAGAACATATCAGAGGCAGGGCCCGGGTGGAGTGTGGTGGGCCGGGTGGAGTGTGTTGGCCCGGGTGGAGTGCGTTGGGCCCGGTGGAGTGTGGTGGGCCGGGTTGTGTGTGGTGGGCCGGGTGGAGTGTGGTGGGCCCGGCCGCACTCAGCTACGCTCCGATGGGTTTGGATCGAGACTCAGTTTGTCTGAGTCGGGTTGAGATTGGCTGGCCCTGTGTTTGTGTAGGTTTGGCTGGGCGGGGAGCAGTGTATAGGCCCAACTGGCTGATGTCAGGAGTGTGATGGCAACAGACATCACAGCAGGGCCGCGGCGATCAGCCAACGCGCCAACCCACCGCCAGCAGCCGGCCACCTACCACACACACCCATACAGTTGTGTTTCTATAGCTACAGGGTGACTGTCTGCATCGCCGCGGTTACCAGAGCACGTTGTGTCTGGAGGTGTCTGGAGGACGGAGCCTCACGCCAGACGCACATGTGGCGGTCGTGTGTTTTCGTTGCAGGCGTGTAGCCGTGAGCACGAAGGCCGAGGAGGCTTCACGCCAACCTGAAGGGAAACCCCCGGATCTGAGCTTTCACAGAAACAGGATTTTAACACATTTCTATTTGTTTGAGTTCCTGTAACTTTTGGCACAAATCGGACGTTGATCTCTGCTACTCTGATTACTTCAAACACGACCAGAGGTGGAAAGTAACTAAGTACATTTACTCCACCACTGTACTCTGCAGTACAAACTGAAGCTTCAAGGGGTTTCTCATCCCAACAATAACAAAAAGTTTAATGATGCCTGAAGCAGCCGGAGATCATTGAGTCATCAGTTCCACCAGAGAGACATTATCCTGCAAATCAGATTTATACACTTTTGATTTCTCTTTCAGAAAGATGAGAGAAACTGCTCCAAACTACAATGATTACATTTGCTTGTAATAGAGTACTATTACTGGTACTTTGTGTTTCAGCGAAGGATGTGAACACTGAGCCAACAGGTCCTGAAGAGTCAATGAGAATAACCTTCATGAATCAACACAACTAATTAAACCAGCACTACCCATCAACCGTCCAGGGTCATGAGCCTGAACTGTTTACACACCGACTTCAATACGTATTCAAAATCACTCAGAACCAGTGGGACGTGTTTGCACTGCAGACAGTTTAACTGCTGACACGGAATTTACATGTGAAATGTCCCAGAACAACACGTTAACCGCTGCTCTGATACGACTCTGGCACTCACACACAGACACACACCCACTCAGACACACACACACACACACACACAGACACACACAGACACACACTGAGAGCAGGTACAGTTTGTGTGAAGCCAGAAGACGTCACATTCAAAAATGAACTATTTACTTTTTTTCCTTTTGAGGATCATTCACCAGTTCAAAAGTTCATTAAGACCTGACAGTTTTAAAAAGATAGTTTTTCTATTGGAAAATTATATTTCTGTCAAACTGAATGAAGGTTTTCATCGTTATTGTTTTTTTTCTGACTGTGAAAGTCTATTTTCTTCCCATCCTGATAAACTCATCTCAGAAACACTTCTCCTATCGTCTGAGGGTTTTAAAAATAGTGTCTTATATTTAACCTGAAACCTTCCTAAAGTCAATATGCAGAAAATATGGAGTCAAATTTATGTTTGTTTACTATTATGAGTTTAAGAAAATTACATATAAATCACTTCCAAAAGTAATTTCCCTCTTTTAGAAAAGTCTCAGTTTTGTTGAGACGTGTTTTGTGTCGTAAAGTGAAAACGAGTCGGAAAACTCAACAGTGCTGATCTGTTTATACGGATGGGACACCACCTAGTGGCGCATAAGACAAACTGCAACCTCTGTATATGAGGCATTTATAGAAAAAGAGTAGAACTCACATTTGAGATCCAGGTACAAAATG